>CM040911.1:19783583-19976083 GCA_023029165.1 Gobiocypris rarus
TTTCTCATTATTTCGAGATGTTAAGTCAATATTTTGAGATGTTAAGTCATTATTTCGAGATGTTAAGTCATTATTTTGAGATGTTAAGTCAATATTTCGAGATGTTAAGTCATTATTTAGAGAAAGTTTCTCATTATTTCGAGATGCTAAGTCATTATTTCGAGATATCAAGTCATTATTTCGAGATATTAAGTCATTATTTCGAGAAAGTTTCTCATTATTTCGAGATATTAAGCCATTATTTCGAGAAAGTTTCTCATTATTTCGAGATATTAAGTCATTATTTCGAGATGTTAAGTCATTATTTTGAGATGTTAAGTCAATATTTCGAGATGCTAAGTCATTATTTCGAGATGTTAAGTCATTATTTCGAGATGTTAAGTCATTATTTCGAGATGTTAAGTCATTATTTCGAGATGTTAAGTCAATATTTCGAGATGCTAAGTCATTAATTCGAGATGTTAAGTCATTATTTCGAGATGTTAAGTCAATATTTCGAGATGTTAAGTCAATATTTCGAGATGTTAAGTCATTATTTCGAGATGTTAAGTCATTATTTCGAGAAAGTTTGTCATTATTTCGAGATGTTAAGTCATTATTTCGAGATGTTAAGTCAATATTTCGAGATGTTAAGTCATTATTTCGAGATGTTAAGTCAATATTTCGAGATGTTAAGTCATTATTTTGAGATGTTAAGTCATTATTTCGAGATGTTAAGTCAATATTTCGAGATGTTAAGTCATTATTTCGAGAAAGTTTCTCAATATTTCGAGATGTTAAGTCATTATTTCGAGAAAGTTTCTCATTATTTCGAGATGTTAAGTCATTATTTCGAGAAAGTTTCTCATTATTTCGAGATGTTAAGTCAAAATTTCGAGAAAGTGTTTCAATATTTCGAGATGTTAAGTCATTATTTCGAGATGTTAAGTCAATATTTTGAGATGTTAAGTCATTATTTCGAGAAAGTTTCTCATTATTTTGAGATGTTAAGTCATTATTTCGAGAAAGTTTCTCATTATTTCGAGATGTTAAGTCATTATTTTGAGAAAGTTTCTCATTATTTCGAGATGTTAAGTTGTTATTTTGAGAAAGTTTCTCATTATTTCGAGATATCAAGTCATTATTTCGAGATATCAATATTTTGAGATGTTAAGTCATTATTTCGAGAAAGTTTCTCATTATTTTGAGATGTTAAGTCATTATTTCGAGAAAGTTTCTCATTATTTCGAGATGTTAAGTCATTATTTTGAGAAAGTTTCTCATTATTTCGAGATGTTAAGTTGTTATTTTGAGAAAGTTTGTCATTATTTCGAGATGCTAAGTCATTGTTTCGAGATATTTAGTCATTATTTTGAGATGTTAAGTCAATATTTCGAGATGCTAAGTCATTGTTTCGAGATGTTAAGTCATTATTTTGAGATGTTAAGTCAATATTTCGAGAAAGTTTCTCATTATTTTGAGATGTTAAGTCAATATTTCGAGATGTTAAGTCAATATTTCAAGATGTTAAGTCATTATTTCGAGATGTTAAGTCAATATTTCAAGATGTTAAGTCATTATTTCGAGATGTTAAGTCATTATTTTGAGATGTTAAGTCAATATTTCGAGATGTTAAGTAATTATTTCGAGATGTTAAGTCGATATTTCGAGATGTTAAGTCATTATTTCGAGATGTTAAGTCATTATTTCGAGATGTTAAGTCAATATTTCGAGATGTTAAGTCATTATTTCGAGAAAGTTTCTCATTATTTCGAGATGTTAAGTCATTATTTCAAGAAAGTTTCTCATTATTTCGAGATGTTAAGTTAATATTTCGAGATGTTAAGTCATTATTTTGAGAACGTTTCTCATTATTTCGAGATGTTAAGTCATTATTTCGAGAAAGTTTCTCATTATTTCGAGATGTTAAGTCAAAATTTCGAGAAAGTTTTTCAATATTTCGAGATGTTAAGTCATTATTTCGAGATGTTAAGTCAATATTTTGAGATGTTAAGTCATTATTTCGAGAAAGTTTCTCATTATTTCGAGATGTTAAGTCATTATTTCGAGATGTTAAGTCAATATTTCGAGATGTTAAGTCATTATTTAGAGAAAGTTTCTCATTATTTCGAGATATTAAGTCATTATTTTGAGAAAGTTTCTCATTATTTCGAGATGCTAAGTCATTATTTCGAGATGTTAAGTCAATATTTTGAGATGTTAAGTCAATATTTCGAGATGTTAAGTCATTATTTCGAGATGTTAAGTCATTATTTTGACATGTTAAGTCAATATTTCGAGATGTTAAATCATTATTTCGAGATGTTAAGTTGTTATTTCGAGAAAGTTTCTCATTATTTCGAGATGTTAAGTCATTATTTCGAGAAAGTTTCTCATTATTTCGAGATATTAAGTCATTATTTCGAGATGTTAAGTCATTATTTCGAGATGTTAAGTCAATATTTCGAGATGCTAAGTCATTGTTTCGAGATGTTAAGTCATTATTTTGAGATGTTAAGTCAATATTCGAGATGTTAAATCATTATTTTGAGATGTTAAATCAATATTTTGAGATGTTAAGTCATTATTTCGAGATGTTAAGTCAATATTTCGAGATGTTAAGTCATTATTTCGAGATGTTAATTCAATATTTCGAGAAAGTTTCTCATTATTTCGAGATATTAAGTCATTATTTCGAGATGTTAAGTCATTATTTCGAGATGTTAAGTCATTATTTCGAGATGTTAAGTCAATATTTCGAGATGTTAAGTCATTATTTAGAGAAAGTTTCTCATTATTTTGAGATATTAAGTCATTATTTTGAGAAAGTTTCATTATTTCGAGATGTTAAGTCATTATTTCGAGATGTTAAGTCATTATTTCGAGATGTTAAGTCAATATTTCGAGATGTTAAGTTATTATTTCGAGATGTTAAGTCATTATTTTGAGATGTTAAGTCAATATTTCGAGATGTTAAGTCATTATTTCGAGATGTTAAGTCATTATTTTGAGATGTTAAGTCAATATTTCGAGATGTTAAGTCATTATTTAGAGAAAGTTTCTCATTATTTCGAGATGCTAAGTCATTATTTCGAGAAAGTTTCATTATTTCGAGATATTAAGTCATTATTTGAGAAAGTTTCTCATTATTTCGAGATAAGTCATTATTTGAGATGTTAAGTCAATATTTCGAGATGTTAAGTCAATATTTCGAGATGTTAAGTCATTATTTAGAGAAAGTTTGTCATTATTTCGAGATGTTAAGTCAATATTTTGAGATGTTAAGTCAATATTTCGAGATGTTTAGTCATTATTTCGAGATGTTAAGTCATTATTTAGAGAAAGTTTCTCATTATTTCGAGATGTTAAGTCAATATTTCGAGATGTTAAGTCATTATTTCGAGATGTTAAGTCATTATTTTGAGATGTTAAGTCATTATTTCGAGATGTTAAGTCAATATTTCGAGATGTTAAGTCATTATTTAGAGAAAGTTTCTCATTATTTCGAGATATTAAGTCATTTTTTTGAGAAAGTTTCTCATTATTTCGAGATGTTAAGTCATTATTTCGAGATGTTAAGTCAATATTTTGAGATGTTAAGTCAATATTTTGAGATGTTAAGTCATTATTTTGAGATGTTAAGTCATTATTTTGACATGTTAAGTCAATATTTCGAGTTGTTAAATCATTATTTTAGAGATGTTAAGTTGTTATTTGAGAAAGTTTCTCATTATTTCGAGATGTTTAGTCATTATTTTGAGAAAGTTTCTCATTATTTCGAGATATTAAGTCATTATTTTGAGATGTTAAGTCATTATTTTGAGATGTTAAGTCAATATTTCGAGATGTTAAGTCATTATTTGAGATGTTAAGTCATTATTTCGAGATGTTAAGTCAATATTCGAGATGTTAAATCATTATTTTGAGATGTTAAATCAATATTTTGAGATGTTAAGTCATTATTTCGAGATGTTAAGTCAATATTTCGAGATGTTAAGTCATTATTTCGAGATGCTAATTCAATATTTCGAGAAAGTTTCTCATTATTTCGAGATATTAAGTCATTATTTCGAGATGTTAAGTCATTATTTCGAGATGTTAAGTCATTATTTCGAGATGTTAAGTCAATATTTCGAGATGTTAAGTCATTATTTAGAGAAAGTTTCTCATTATTTTGAGATATTAAGTCATTATTTTGAGAAAGTTTCTCATTATTTCGAGATGTTAAGTCATTATTTCGAGATGTTGAGTCAATATTTCGAGATGTTAAGTCAATATTTCGAGATGTTAAGTCATTATTTTGAGATGTTAAGTCATTATTTTGAGATGTTAAGTCAATATTTCGAGATGTTAAATCATTATTTCGAGATGTTAAGTTGTTATTTCGAGAAAGTTTCTCATTATTTCGAGATGTTAAGTCATTATTTCGAGAAAGTTTCTCATTATTTCGAGATATTAAGTCATTATTTCGAGATGTTAAGTCATTATTTCGAGATGTTAAGTCAATATTTCGAGATGTTAAGTCATTATTTCGAGATGTTAAGTCATTATTTCGAGATGTTAAGTCAATATTTCGAGATGTTAAATCATTATTTTGAGATGTTAAGTCAATATTTCGAGAAAGTTTGTCATTATTTTGAGATGTTACGTCAATATTTCGAGATGTTAAGTCATTATTTCGAGATGTTAATTCAATATTTCGAGAAAGTTTTTCATTATTTCGAGATATTAAGTCATTATTTCGAGATGTTAAGTCATTATTTCGAGATGTTAAGTCAATATTTCGAGATGTTAAGTCATTATTTCAAGATGTTAAGTCATTATTTAGAGATGTTAAGTCAATATTTGAGATGTTAAGTCATTATTTCGAGATGTTAAGTCATTATTTTGAGATGTTAAGTCAATATTTCGAGATGTTAAGTCATTATTTCGAGATGTTAAGTCATTATTTCTAGATGTTAAGTCAATATTTCGAGATGTTAAGTCATTATTTAGAGAAAGCTTCCATTTATTTTGAGATGCTAAGTCATTATTTCGAGAAAGTTTCTCATTATTTCGAGATATTAATTCATTATTTCGAGAAAGTTTCTCATTATTTCGAGATGTTAAGTCATTATTTCGAGAAAGTTTCTCATTATCTCGAGATATTAAGTCATTATTTTGAGATGTTAAGTCATTATTTCGAGATGTTAAGTCAATATTTCGAGATGTTAGGTCATTATTTCGAGATGTTAAGTCATTATTTTGAGATGTTAAGTCAATATTTGAGATGTTAAATCATTATTTTGAGATGTTAAGTCAATATTTGAGAAAGTTTGTCATTATTTTGAGATGTTACGTCAATATTTGAGATGTTAAGTCATTATTTCGAGATGTTAATTCAATATTTCGAGAAAGTTTCTCATTATTTCGAGATATTAAGTCATTATTTCGAGATGTTAAGTCATTATTTCGAGATGTTAAGTCATTATTTCGAGATGTTAAGTCATTATTTCGAGATGTTAAGTCATTATTTAGAGATGTTAAGTCAATATTTGAGATGTTAAGTCATTATTTCGAGATGTTAAGTCATTATTTTGAAATGTTAAGTCAATATTTCGAGATGTTAAGTCATTATTTAGAGAAAGTTTCTCATTATTTCGAGATGCTAAGTCATTATTTAGAGAAAGTTTCTCATTATTTGAGATATGTTAAGTCATTATTTCGAGAAAGTTTCTCATTATTTCGAGATGTTAAGTCATTATTTCGAGATGTTAAGTCAATATTTTGAGATGTTAAGTCAATATTTCGAGATGTTAAGTTGTTATTTGAGAAAGTTTCTCATTATTTCGAGATGTTAAGTCATTATTTAGAGAAAGTTTCTCATTATTTCGAGATGCTAAGTCATTATTTAGAGAAAGTTTCTCATTATTTCGAGATATGAAGTCATTATTTCGAGAAAGTTTCTCATTATTTCGAGATGTTAAGTCATTATTTCGAGATGTTAAGTCATTATTTCGATATGTTAAGTCAATATTTCGAGATGTTAAGTTATTTCGAGAAAGTTTCTCATTATTTGAGATGTTAAGTCATTATTTCGAGAAAGTTTCTTATTATTTCGAGATATTAAGTCATTATTTTGAGAAAGTTTCTCATTATTTGAGATATTAAGTCATTATTTCGAAATATTAAGTCATTATTTCGAGAAAGTTTCTCATTATTTCGAGATGTTAAGTCATTATTTCAAGAAAGTTTCTCATTATTTCGAGATGTTAAGTCATTATTTCGAGAAAGTTTGTCATTATTTCGAGATGATAAGTCATTATTTAGAGAATGTTTCTCATTATTTCGAGAAAGTTTGTCATTATTTTGAGATATTAAGTCATTATTTCGAGAAAGTTTGTCATTATTTCGAGATGTTAAGTCATTATTTTGAGATGTTAAGTCAATATTTCGAGAAAGTTTGTCATTATTTTGAGATGTTACGTCAATATTTCGAGATGTTAAGTCATTATTTCGAGATGTTTATTCAATATTTCGAGAAAGTTTCTCATTATTTCGAGATGTTAAGTCAATATTTTGAGATGTTAAGTCATTACTTCGAGATGTTAAGTCAATATTTTGAGATGTTAAGTCATTATTTCGAGATGTTAAGTCAATATTTTGAGATGTTAAGTCATTATTTAGAGATGTTAAGTCAATATTTCGAGATGTTAAGTCATTATTTAGAGATGTTAAGTCATTATTTTGAGATGTTAAGTCAATATTTCGAGATGTTAAGTCATTATTTAGAGAAAGTTTCATTATTTCGAGATGCTAAGTCATTATTTCGAGAAAGTTTCTCATTATTTCGAGATGTTAAATCATTATTTTGAGATGTTAAATCAATATTTTGAGATGTTAAGTCATTATTTCGAGATGTTAAGTCAATATTTGAGATGTTAAGTCATTATTTCGAGATGTTAGTTCAATATTTCGAGAAAGTTTCTCATTATTTCGAGATATTAAGTCATTATTTCGAGATGTTAAGTCATTATTTCGAGATGTTAAGTCATTATTTCGAGATGTTAAGTCAATATTTCGAGATGTTAAGTCATTATTTAGAGAAAGTTTCTCATTATTTTGAGATATTAAGTCATTATTTTGAGAAAGTTTCTCATTATTTCGAGATGTTAAGTCATTATTTAGAGATGTTGAGTCAATATTTGAGATGTTAAGTCAATATTTCGAGATGTTAAGTCATTATTTTGAGATGTTAAGTCATTATTTTGAGATGTTAAGTCAATATTTGAGATGTTAAATCATTATTTCGAGATGTTAAGTTGTTATTTTGAGAAAGTTTCTCATTATTTCGAGATGTTAAGTCATTATTTCGAGATGTTAAGTCAATATTTCGAGATGTTAAGTCATTATTTCGAGATATTAAGTCATTATTTCGAGATGTTAAGTCAATATTTTAGATGTTAAATCATTATTTTGAGATGTTAAGTCAATATTTCGAGATGTTAAGTCAATATTTCGAGATGTTAAGTCATTATTTCGAGATGTTAAGTCAATATTTCGAGATGTTAAGTCATTATTTCGAGATATTAAGTCATTATTTCGAGATGTTAAGTCAATATTTCGAGATGTTAAATCATTATTTTGAGATGTTAAGTCAATATTTCGAGATGTTAAGTCATTATTTTAGATGTTAATTCAATATTTCGAGAAAGTTTCTCATTATTTCGAGATATTAAGTCATTATTTCGAGATGTTAAGTCATTATTTCGAGATGTTAAGTCAATATTTCGAGATGTTAAGTCATTATTTCGAGATGTTAAGTCATTATTTAGAGATGTTAAGTCAATATTTCGAGATGTTAAGTCATTATTTCGAGATGTTAAGTCATTATTTTGAGATGTTAAGTCAATATTTCGAGATGTTAAGTCATTATTTCGAGATGTTAAGTCATTATTTCGAGATGTTAAGTCAATATTTCGAGATGTTAAGTCATTATTTCGAGATGTTAAGTCATTATTTCGAGATGTTAAGTCAATATTCCGAGATGTTAAATCATTATTTTGAGATGTTAAATCAATATTTTGAGATGTTAAGTCATTATTTCGAGATGTTAAGTCAATATTTCGAGATGTTAAGTCATTATTTGAGATGTTAATTCAATATTTCGAGAAAGTTTCTCATTATTTCGAGATATTAAGTCATTATTTCGAGATGTTAAGTCATTATTTCGAGATGTTAAGTCATTATTTCGAGATGTTAAGTCAATATTTCGAGATGTTAAGTCATTATTTAGAGAAAGTTTCTCATTATTTTGAGATATTAAGTCATTATTTTGAGAAAGTTTCTCATTATTTCGAGATGTTAAGTCATTATTTCGAGATGTTAAGTCATTATTTAGAGATGTTAAGTCAATATTTGAGATGTTAAGTTATTATTTCGAGATGTTAAGTCATTATTTTGAGATGTTAAGTCAATATTTCGAGATGTTAAGTCATTATTTCGAGATGTTAAGTCATTATTTCGAGATGTTAAGTCAATATTTCGAGATGTTAAGTCATTATTTAGAGAAAGTTTCTCATTATTTCGAGATGCTAAGTCATTATTTCGAGAAAGTTTCTCATTATTTCGAGATATTAAGTCATTATTTCGAGAAAGTTTCTCATTATTTCGAGATAAGTCATTATTTCGAGATGTTAAGTCAATATTTCGAGATGTTAAGTCAATATTTCGAGATGTTAAGTCATTATTTAGAGAAAGTTTCTCATTATTTCGAGATGTTAAGTCAATATTTTGAGATGTTAAGTCAATATTTCGAGATGTTTAGTCATTATTTCGAGATGTTAAGTCATTATTTAGAGAAAGTTTCTCATTATTTCGAGATGTTAAGTCAATATTTCGAGATGTTAAGTCATTATTTCGAGATGTTAAGTCATTATTTTGAGATGTTAAGTCATTATGAGATGTTAAGTCAATATTTTGAGATGTTAAGTCATTATTTAGAGAAAGTTTCTCATTATTTCGAGATATTAAGTCATTATTTTGAGAAAGTTTCTCATTATTGAGATGTTAAGTCATTATTTTGAGATGTTAAGTCAATATTTTGAGATGTTAAGTCAATATTTTGAGATGTTAAGTCATTATTTTGAGATGTTAAGTCATTATTTTGAGATGTTAAGTCAATATTTCGAGATGTTAAATCATTATTTCGAGATGTTAAGTTGTTATTTCGAGAAAGTTTCTCATTATTTCGAGATGTTTAGTCATTATTTTGAGAAAGTTTCTCATTATTTCGAGATATTAAGTCATTATTTTGAGATGTTAAGTCATTATTTCGAGATGTTAAGTCAATATTTCGAGATGTTAAGTCATTATTTGAGATGTTAAGTCATTATTTCGAGATGTTAAGTCAATATTCGAGATGTTAAATCATTATTTTGAGATGTTAAATCAATATTTTGAGATGTTAAGTCATTATTTCGAGATGTTAAGTCAATATTTCGAGATGTTAAGTCATTATTTCGAGATGTTAATTCAATATTTCGAGAAAGTTTTTCATTATTTCGAGATATTAAGTCATTATTTCGAGATGTTAAGTCATTATTTCGAGATGTTAAGTCATTATTTCGAGATGTTAAGTCAATATTTCGAGATGTTAAGTCATTATTTAGAGAAAGTTTCTCATTATTTTGAGATATTAAGTCATTATTTTGAGAAAGTTTCTCATTATTTCGAGATGTTAAGTCATTATTTCGAGATGTTGAGTCAATATTTCGAGATGTTAAGTCAATATTTCGAGATGTTAAGTCATTATTTTGAGATGTTAAGTCATTATTTTGAGATGTTAAGTCAATATTTCGAGATGTTAAATCATTATTTCGAGATGTTGTTGTTATTTTGAGAAAGTTTCTCATTATTTCGAGATGTTAAGTCATTATTTCGAGAAAGTTTCTCATTATTTCGAGATATTAAGTCATTATTTCGAGATGTTAAGTCATTATTTCGAGATGTTAAGTCAATATTTCGAGATGTTAAGTCATTATTTCGAGATGTTAAGTCATTATTTCGAGATGTTAAGTCAATATTTGAGATGTTAAATCATTATTTTGAGATGTTAAGTCAATATTTAGTTTGTCATTATTTTGAGATGTTATGTCAATATTTTGAGATGTTAAGTCATTATTTCGAGATGCTAATTCAATATTTCGAGAAAATTTTTCATTATTTCGAGATATTAAGTCATTATTTCGAGATGTTAAGTCATTATTTCGAGATGTTAAGTCAATATTTCGAGATGTTAAGTCATTATTTCGAGATGTTAAGTCATTATTTAGAGATGTTAAGTCAATATTTCGAGATGTTAAGTCATTATTTCGAGATGTTAAGTCATTATTTTGAGATGTTAAGTCAATATTTCGAGATGTTAAGTCATTATTTCGAGATGTTAAGTCATTATTTCTAGATGTTAAGTCAATATTTCGAGATGTTAAGTCATTATTTAGAGAAAGCTTCCATTTATTTCGAGATGCTAAGTCATTATTTCGAGAAAGTTTCATTATTTTGAGATATTAATTCATTATTTCGAGAAAGTTTCTCATTATTTCGAGATGTTAAGTCATTATTTGAGAAAGTTTCTCATTATCTCGAGATATTAAGTCATTATTTCGAGATGTTAAGTCATTATTTCGAGATGTTAAGTCAATATTTCGAGATGTTAGGTCATTATTTCGAGATGTTAAGTCATTATTTTGAGATGTTAAGTCAATATTTCGAGATGTTAAATCATTATTTTGAGATGTTAAGTCAATATTTCGAGAAAGTTTGTCATTATTTTGAGATGTTACGTCAATATTTGAGATGTTAAGTCATTATTTCGAGATGTTAATTCAATATTTCGAGAAAGTTTCATTATTTTAGATATTAAGTCATTATTTCGAGATGTTAAGTCATTATTTCGAGATGTTAAGTCATTATTTCGAGATGTTAAGTCATTATTTCGAGATGTTAAGTCATTATTTAGAGATGTTAAGTCAATATTTCGAGATGTTAAGTCATTATTTAGAGATGTTAAGTCATTATTTTGAAATGTTAAGTCAATATTTGAGATGTTAAGTCATTATTTAGAGAAAGTTTCTCATTATTTCGAGATGCTAAGTCATTATTTCGAGAAAGTTTCTCATTATTTCGAGATATGAAGTCATTATTTCGAGAAAGTTTCTCATTATTTCGAGATGTTAAGTCATTATTTTGAGATGTTAAGTCAATATTTCGAGATGTTAAGTCAATATTTCGAGATGTTAAGTTGTTATTTCGAGAAAGTTTCTCATTATTTCGAGATGTTAAGTCATTATTTCGAGAAAGTTTCTCATTATTTCGAGATGCTAAGTCATTATTTAGAGAAAGTTTCTCATTATTTCGAGATATTAAGTCATTATTTCGAGAAAGTTTCTCATTATTTCGAGATGTTAAGTCATTATTTCGAGATGTTAAGTCATTATTTCGATATGTTAAGTCAATATTTCGAGATGTTAAGTTGTTATTTCGAGAAAGTTTCTCATTATTTCGAGATGTTAAGTCATTATTTGAGAAAGTTTCTTATTATTTCGAGATATTAAGTCATTATTTTGAGAAAGTTTCTCATTATTTCGAGATATTAAGTCATTATTTCGAGATGTTAAGTCATTATTTCGAGAAAGTTTCTCATTATTTTGAGATGTTAAGTCATTATTTCAAGAAAGTTTCTCATTATTTCGAGATGTTAAGTCATTATTTGAGAAAGTTTGTCATTATTTCGAGATGATAAGTCATTATTTAGAGAATGTTTCTCATTATTTAGAAAGTTTGTCATTATTTTGAGATATTAAGTCATTATTTCGAGAAAGTTTGTCATTATTTCGAGATGTTAAGTCATTATTTTGAGATGTTAAGTCAATATTTCGAGAAAGTTTGTCATTATTTTGAGATGTTATGTCAATATTTTGAGATGTTAAGTCATTATTTCGAGATGCTAATTCAATATTTCGAGAAAGTTTCTCATTATTTCGAGATGTTAAGTCAATATTTTGAGATGTTAAGTCATTACTAGATGTTAAGTCAATATTTTGAGATGTTAAGTCATTATTTCGAGATGTTAAGTCAATATTTTGAGATGTTAAGTCATTATTTAGAGATGTTAAGTCAATATTTCGAGATGTTAAGTCATTATTTAGAGATGTTAAGTCATTATTTTGAGATGTTAAGTCAATATTTCGAGATGTTAAGTCATTATTTAGAGAAAGTTTCTCATTATTTCGAGATGCTAAGTCATTATTTCGAGAAAGTTTCTCATTATTTCGAGATGTTAAGTCATTATTTCGAGATGTTAAGTCAATATTTTGAGATGTTAAGTCATTATTTCGAGATGTTAAGTCAATATTTCGAGATGTTAAGTCATTATTTCGAGATGTTAGTTCAATATTTTGAGAAAGTTTCTCATTATTTCGAGATATTAAGTCATTATTTTGAGATGTTAAGTCATTATTTGAGATGTTAAGTCATTATTTCGAGATGTTAAGTCAATATTTGAGATGTTAAGTCATTATTTAGAGAAAGTTTCTCATTATTTTGAGATATTAAGTCATTATTTTGAGAAAGTTTCTCATTATTTCGAGATGTTAAGTCATTATTCAATATTTCGAGATGTTAAGTCAATATTTCGAGATGTTAAGTCATTATTTTGAGATGTTAAGTCATTATTTTGAGATGTTAAGTCAATATTTCGAGATGTTAAATCATTATTTCGAGATGTTAAGTTGTTATTTCGAGAAAGTTTCTCATTATTTCGAGATGTTAAGTCATTATTTCGAGATGTTAAGTCAATATTTCGAGATGTTAAGTCATTATTTCGAGATATTAAGTCATTATTTCGAGATGTTAAGTCAATATTTCGAGATGTTAAATCATTATTTTGAGATGTTAAGTCAATATTTGAGATGTTAAGTCAATATTTCGAGATGTTAAGTCATTATTTCGAGATGTTAAGTCAATATTTTTGAGATGTTAAGTCATTATTTCGAGATATTAAGTCATTATTTCGAGATGTTAAGTCAATATTTCGAGATGTTAAATCATTATTTTGAGATGTTAAGTCAATATTTCGAGATGTTAAGTCATTATTTCGAGATGTTAATTCAATATTTGAGAAAGTTTCTCATTATTTCGAGATATAAAGTCATTATTTCGAGATGTTAAGTCATTATTTCGAGATGTTAAGTCAATTATTTGAGATGTTAAGTCATTATTTCGAGATGTTAAGTCATTATTTAGAGATGTTAAGTCAATATTTCGAGATGTTAAGTCATTATTTCGAGATGTTAAGTCATTATTTTGAGATGTTAAGTCAATATTTGAGATGTTAAGTCATTATTTCGAGATGTTAAGTCATTATTTCTAGATGTTAAGTCAATATTTCGAGATGTTAAGTCATTATTTAGAGAAAGTTTCTCATTATTTCGAGATGTTAAGTCATTATTTCGAGAAAGTTTCTCATTATTTCGAGATATTAATTCATTATTTCGAGAAAGTTTCTCATTATTTCGAGATGTTAAGTCATTATTTCCAGATGTTAAGTCAATATTTCGAGATGTTAAGTCAATATTTCGAGATGTTAAGTCATTATTTTGAGATGTTAAGTCATTATTTCGAGATGTTAAGTCATTATTTCGAGATGTTAAGTCATTATTTCGAGATGTTAAGTCAATATTTCGAGATGTTAAGTCAATATTTCGAGATGTTAAGTCATTATTTTGAGATGTTAAGTCATTATTTTGAGATGTTAAGTCAATATTTCGAGATGTTAATTCAATATTTCGAGATGTTAAGTTGTTATTTCGAGAAAGTTTCTCATTATTTCGAGATGTTAAGTCATTATTTCGAGAAAGTTTCTCATTATTTCGAGATATTAAGTCATTATTTCGAGATGTTAAGTCATTATTTCGAGATGTTAAGTCAATATTTCGAGATGTTAAGTCATTATTTCGAGATGTTAAGTCATTATTTTGAGATGTTAAGTCAATATTTCGAGATGTTAAATCATTATTTTGAGATGTTAAGTCAATATTTCGAGAAAGTTTCTCATTATTTCGAGATATTAAGTCATTATTTCGAGATGTTAAGTCATTATTTCGAGATGTTAAGTCATTATTTCGAGATGTTAAGTCATTATTTCGAGATGTTAAGTCATTATTTAGAGATGTTCGTCATTATTTCGAGATGTTAAGTCATTATTTAGAGATGTTAAGTCATTATTTTGAGATGTTAAGTCAATATTTCGAGATGTTAAGTCATTATTTAGAGAAAGTTTCTCATTATTTTGAGATGTAAGTCATTATTTCGAGAAAGTTTCTCATTATTTCGAGATATTAAGTCATTATTTTGAGAAAGTTTCTCATTATTTCGAGATGTTAAGTCATTATTTCGAGATGTTAAGTCAATATTTTGAGATGTTAAGTCAATATTTCGAGATGTAGTCATTATTTCGAGATGTTAAGTCATTATTTGATATGTTAAGTCAATATTTCGAGATGTTAAGTTATTTCGAGAAAGTTTCTCATTATTTCGAGATGTTAAGTCATTATTTCGAGAAAGTTTCTCATTATTTCGAGATATTAAGTCATTATTTTGAGAAAGTTTCTCATTATTTCGAGATGTTAAGTCATTATTTCAAGATATTAAGTCATTATTTCGAGAAAGTTTCTCATTATTTCGAGATGTTAAGTCATTATTTCAAGAAAGTTTCTCATTATTTCGAGATGTTAAGTCATTATTTCGAGAAAGTTTGTCATTATTTCGAGATGATAAGTCATTATTTAGAGAATGTTTCTCATTATTTCGAGAAAGTTTGTCATTATTTTGAGATATTAAGTCATTATTTCGAGAAAGTTTGTCATTATTTCGAGATGTTAAGTCATTATTTTGAGATGTTAAGTCAATATTTAGAAAGTTTGTCATTATTTTGAGATGTTAAGTCAATATTTTGAGATGTTAAGTCATTATTTGAGATGTTTATTCAATATTTCGAGAAAGTTTCTCATTATTCGAGATGTTAAGTCAATATTTTGAGATGTTAAGTCATTATTGAGATGTTAAGTCAATATTTTGAGATGTTAAGTCAATATTTTGAGATGTTAAGTCATTATTTCGAGATGTTAAGTCAATATTTCGAGATGTTAAGTCATTATTTAGAGATGTTAAGTCATTATTTTGAGATGTTAAGTTGTTATTTGAGAGAAAGTTTCTCATTATTTCTAGATGTTAAGTCAATATTTCGAGATGTTAAGTCAATATTTCTAGATGTTAAGTCATTATTTTGAGATGTTAAGTCATTATTTTGAGATGTTAAGTCAATATTTCGAGATGTTAATTCAATATCTCGAGATGTTAAGTTGTTATTTGAGAAAGTTTCATTATTTCGAGATGTTAAGTCATTATTTTGAGAAAGTTTCTCATTATTTTAGATATTAAGTCATTATTTCGAGATGTTAAGTCATTATTTTGAGATGTTAAGTCAATATTTCGAGATGTTAAGTCATTATTTCGAGATGTTAAGTCATTATTTTGAGATGTTAAGTCAATATTTCGAGATGTTAAATCATTATTTTGAGATGTTAAGTCATTATTTCGAGAAAGTTTCTCATTATTTCGAGATGTTAAGTCATTTCGAGATGTTAAGTCAATATTTTGAGATGTTAAGTCATTATTTCGAGATGTTAAGTCATTATTTCGAGATGTTAAGTCATTATTTAGAGATGTTACGTCAATTATTTTGAGATGTTAAGTCATTATTTAGAGATGTTAAGTCATTATTTTGAGATGTTAAGTCAATATTTCGAGATGTTAAGTCATTATTTAGAGAAAGTTTCTCATTATTTCGAGATGCTAAGTCATTATTTCGAGAAAGTTTCATTATTTCGAGATATTAAGTCATTATTTAGAAAGTTTCTCATTATTTCGAGATGTTAAGTCATTATTTCGAGATGTTAAGTCAATATTTTGAGATGTTAAGTCAATATTTGAGATGTTAAGTCATTATTTCGAGATGTTAAGTCATTATTTCGATATGTTAAGTCAATATTTCGAGATGTTAAGTTGTTATTTTGAGAAAGTTTCTCATTATTTCGAGATGTTAAGTCATTATTTCGAGAAAGTTTCTCATTATTTCGAGATATTAAGTCATTATTTTGAGAAAGTTTCTCATTATTTCGAGATATTAAGTCATTATTTCGAAATATTAAGTCATTATTTCGAGAAAGTTTCTCATTATTTCGAGATGTTAAGTCATTATTTCAAGAAAGTTTCTCATTATTTCGAGATGTTAAGTCATTATTTGAGAAAGTTTGTCATTATTTCGAGATGATAAGTCATTATTTAGAGAATGTTTCTCAATATTTTGAGAAAGTTTGTCATTATTTTGAGATATTAAGTCATTATTTCGAGAAAGTTTGTCATTATTTCGAGATGTTAAGTCATTATTTTGAGATGTTAAGTCAATATTTGAGAAAGTTTGTCATTATTTTGAGATGTTACGTCAATATTTTGAGATGTTAAGTCATTATTTTGAGATGTTTATTCAATATTTCGAGAAAGTTTCTCATTATTTCAGATGTTAAGTCAATATTTTGAGATGAGATGTTAAGTCAATATTTTGAGATGTTAAGTCATTATTTTGAGATGTTAAGTCATTATTTTGAGATGTTAAGTCATTATTTAGAGATGTTAAGTCAATATTTCGAGATGTTAAGTCATTATTTAGAGATGTTAAGTCATTATTTTGAGATGTTAAGTCAATATTATTTCGAGATGTTAAGTCATTATTTAGAGAAAGTTTCATTATTTCGAGATGCTAAGTCATTATTTTGAGAAAGTTTCTCATTATTTCGAGATATTAAGTCATTATTTCGAGATGTTTCATTATTTTGAGATGTTAAGTCATTATTTCAGATGTTAAGTCATTATTTCGAGATGTTAAGTCAATATTTGAGATGTTAAGTCAATATTTTGAGATGTTAAGTCATTATTTCGAGATGTTAAGTCATTATTTCGAGATGTTAAGTCAATATTTCGAGATGTTAAGTTGTTATTTCGAGAAAGTTTCTCATTATTTCGAGATAATAAGTCATTATTTCGAGAAAGTTTCTCATTATTTTGAGATATTAAGTCATTATTTTGAGAAAGTTTCATTATTTCGAGATATTAAGTCATTATTTGAGATGTTAAGTCATTATTTAGAGATGTTACGTCAATATTTCGAGATGTTAAGTCATTATTTAGAGATGTTAAGTCATTATTTTGAGATGTTAAGTCAATATTTCGAGATGTTAAGTCATTATTTAGAGAAAGTTTCTCATTATTTCGAGATGCTAAGTCATTATTTCGAGAAAGTTTCTCATTATTTCGAGATGTTAAGTCATTATTTAGAAAGTTTGTCATTATTTGAGATGTTAAGTCATTATTTGAGATGTTAAGTCATTATTTTGAGATGTTAAGTCATTATTTGAGAAAGTTTCTCATTATTTGAGATGTTAAGTCATTATTTTGAGATGTTAAGTCAATATTTAGAAAGTTTCTCATTATTTTGAGATGTTAAGTCAATATTTGAAAGTTTCTCATTATTTGAGATGTTAAGTCATTATTTGAGATGTTAAGTCATTATTTAGATGTTAAGTCAATATTTTGAGATGTTAAGTCATTATTTGAGATGTTAAGTCAATATTTTGAGATGTTAAGTCATTATTTAGAGATGTTAAGTCATTATATTTGAGATGTTAAGTCATTATTTTGAGATGTTAAGTCAATATTTGAGATGTTAAGTCATTATTTAGAGAAAGTTTCTCATTATTTGAGATGCTAAGTCATTATTTAGAAAGTTTCTCATTATTTCGAGATATTAAGTCATTATTATTTAGAAAGTTTCTCATTATTTAGATGTTAAGTCATTATTTGAGATGTTAAGTCATTATTTCGAGATGTTAAGTCAATATTTCGAGATGTTAAGTCAATATTTCGAGATGTTAAGTCATTATTTCGAGATGTTAAGTCATTATTTCGAGATGTTAAGTCAATATTTGAGATGTTAAGTTGTTATTTTAGAAAGTTTCTCATTATTTGAGATGTTAAGTCATTATTTAGAAAGTTTCTCATTATTTCAGATATTAAGTCATTATTTTGAGAAAGTTTCTCATTATTTCGAGATGTTAAGTCATTATTTTGAAATATTAAGTCATTATTTTGAAAGTTTCTCATTATTTAGATGTTAAGTCATTATTTCAAGAAAGTTTGTCATTATTTTGAGATGTTAAGTCATTATTTAGAGAAGTTTCTCATTATTTGAGAAAGTTTGTCATTATTTTGAGATGATAAGTCATTATTTAGAGAACGTTTCTCATTATTTAAAGTTTCTCATTATTTGAGATATTAAGTCATTATTTCGAGATGTTAAGTCATTATTTGAGATGTTAAGTCATTATTTGAGATGTTAAGTCAATATTTCGAGATGTTAAGTCATTATTTAGAGAAAGTTTCTCATTATTTTGAGATATTAAGTCATTATTTTGAGAAAGTTTCTCATTATTTCGAGATGTTAAGTCATTATTTCGAGATGTTGAGTCAATATTTGAGATGTTAAGTCAATATTTGAGATGTTAAGTCATTATTTTGAGATGTTAAGTTGTTATTTGAGAAAGTTTCTCATTATTTCGAGATGTTAAGTCATTATTTCGAGATGTTAAGTCATTATTTCGAGATGTTGAGTCAATATTTGAGATGTTAAGTCAATATTTGAGATGTTAAATCATTATTTCGAGATGTTAAGTTGTTATTTAGAAAGTTTCTCATTATTTCGAGATGTTAAGTCATTATTTGAGATGTTAAGTCATTATTTAGAGATGTTAAGTCAATATTTGAGATGTTAAGTCATTATTTTGAGATGTTAAGTCAATATTTAGATGTTAAGTCATTATTTGAGATGTTAAGTCATTATTTCGAGATGTTAAGTCAATATTTGAGATGTTAAGTCATTATTTAGAGAAAGTTTCTCATTATTTTGAGATGCTAAGTCATTATTTCGAGAAAGTTTCTCATTATTTCGAGATATTAAGTCATTATTTAGAAAGTTTCTCATTATTTGAGATAAGTCATTATTTGAGATGTTAAGTCAATATTTCGAGATGTTAAGTCAATATTTGAGATGTTAAGTCATTATTTAGAGAAAGTTTCTCATTATTTCGAGATGTTAAGTCAATATTTTGAGATGTTAAGTCAATATTTGAGATGTTTAGTCATTATTTCGAGATGTTAAGTCATTATTTAGAGAAAGTTTCTCATTATTTCGAGACATTAAGTCAATATTTGAGATGTTAAGTCATTATTTGAGATGTTAAGTCATTATTTTGAGATGTTAAGTCATTATTTTGAGATGTTAAGTCAATATTTGAGATGTTAAGTCATTATTTAGAGAAAGTTTCTCATTATTTGAGATATTAAGTCATTATTTTGAGAAAGTTTCTCATTATTTCGAGATGTTAAGTCATTATTTCGAGATGTTAAGTCAATATTTTGAGATGTTAAGTCAATATTTTGAGATGTTAAGTCATTATTTTGAGATGTTAAGTCATTATTTTGACATGTTAAGTCAATATTTGAGTTGTTAAATCATTATTTCGAGATGTTAAGTTGTTATTTCGAGAAAGTTTCTCATTATTTCGAGATGTTTAGTCATTATTTGAAAGTTTCTCATTATTTCGAGATATTAAGTCATTATTTCGAGATGTTAAGTCATTATTTCGAGATGTTAAGTCAATATTTGAGATGTTAAGTCATTATTTGAGATGTTAAGTCATTATTTGAGATGTTAAGTCAATATTCGAGATGTTAAATCATTATTTTGAGATGTTAAATCAATATTTTGAGATGTTAAGTCATTATTTAGATGTTAAGTCAATATTTCGAGATGTTAAGTCATTATTTCGAGATGTTAATTCAATATTTCGAGAAAGTTTCTCATTATTTCGAGATATTAAGTCATTATTTCTGAGATGTTAAGTCATTATTTGAGATGTTAAGTCATTATTTGAGATGTTAAGTCAATATTTCGAGATGTTAAGTCATTATTTAGAGAAAGTTTCTCATTATTTTGAGATATTAAGTCATTATTTTGAGAAAGTTTCTCATTATTTCGAGATGTTAAGTCATTATTTGAGATGTTGAGTCAATATTTGAGATGTTAAGTCAATATTTCGAGATGTTAAGTCATTATTTTGAGATGTTAAGTCATTATTTTGAGATGTTAAGTCAATATTTCGAGATGTTAAATCATTATTTGAGATGTTAAGTTGTTATTTTAGAAAGTTTCTCATTATTTAGATGTTAAGTCATTATTTAGAAAGTTTCTCATTATTTGAGATATTAAGTCATTATTTCGAGATGTTAAGTCATTATTTCGAGATGTTAAGTCAATATTTCGAGATGTTAAGTCATTATTTCGAGATGTTAAGTCATTATTTCGAGATGTTAAGTCAATATTTGAGATGTTAAATCATTATTTTGAGATGTTAAGTCAATATTTGAGAAAGTTTGTCATTATTTTGAGATGTTACGTCAATATTTGAGATGTTAAGTCATTATTTCGAGATGTTAATTCAATATTTCGAGAAAGTTTCTCATTATTTGAGATATTAAGTCATTATTTCGAGATGTTAAGTCATTATTTCGAGATGTTAAGTCAATATTTGAGATGTTAAGTCATTATTTCAAGATGTTAAGTCATTATTTAGAGATGTTAAGTCAATATTTCGAGATGTTAAGTCATTATTTGAGATGTTAAGTCATTATTTTGAGATGTTAAGTCAATATTTGAGATGTTAAGTCATTATTTAGATGTTAAGTCATTATTTCTAGATGTTAAGTCAATATTTGAGATGTTAAGTCATTATTTGAGAAAGCTTCTCATTATTTGAGATGCTAAGTCATTATTTAGAAAGTTTCTCATTATTTCGAGATATTAATTCATTATTTTGAAAGTTTCTCATTATTTCGAGATGTTAAGTCATTATTTAGAAAGTTTCTCATTATCTCGAGATATTAAGTCATTATTTCGAGATGTTAAGTCATTATTTCGAGATGTTAAGTCAATATTTGAGATGTTAAGTCATTATTTCGAGATGTTAAGTCATTATTTTGAGATGTTAAGTCAATATTTCGAGATGTTAAATCATTATTTTGAGATGTTAAGTCAATATTTAGAAAGTTTGTCATTATTTTGAGATGTTACGTCAATATTTCGAGATGTTAAGTCATTATTTCGAGATGTTAATTCAATATTTCGAGAAAGTTTCTCATTATTTCAAGATATTAAGTCATTATTTCGAGATGTTAAGTCATTATTTCGAGATGTTAAGTCATTATTTTGAGATGTTAAGTCATTATTTCGAGATGTTAAGTCATTATTTAGAGATGTTAAGTCAATATTTCGAGATGTTAAGTCATTATTTGAGATGTTAAGTCATTATTTTGAGATGTTAAGTCAATATTTGAGATGTTAAGTCATTATTTAGAGAAAGTTTCTCATTATTTCGAGATGCTAAGTCATTATTTAGAGAAAGTTTCTCATTATTTCGAGATATAAGTCATTATTTAGAAAGTTTCTCATTATTTCGAGATGTTAAGTCATTATTTGAGATGTTAAGTCAATATTTTGAGATGTTAAGTCAATATTTCGAGATGTTAAGTCATTATTTCGAGATGTTAAGTCATTATTTCGATATGTTAAGTCAATATTTCGAGATGTTAAGTTGTTATTTAGAAAGTTTCTCATTATTTCGAGATGTTAAGTCATTATTTCGAGAAAGTTTCTTATTATTTCGAGATATTAAGTCATTATTTTGAGAAAGTTTCTCATTATTTCGAGATATTAAGTCATTATTTCGAAATATTAAGTCATTATTTCGAAAGTTTCTCATTATTTTAGATGTTAAGTCATTATTTCAAGAAAGTTTCTCATTATTTGAGATGTTAAGTCATTATTTCGAGAAAGTTTGTCATTATTTCGAGATGATAAGTCATTATTTAGAGAATGTTTCTCATTATTTCGAGAAAGTTTGTCATTATTTTGAGATATTAAGTCATTATTTGAAAGTTTGTCATTATTTCGAGATGTTAAGTCATTATTTTGAGATGTTAAGTCAATATTTAGAAAGTTTGTCATTATTTTGAGATGTTACGTCAATATTTCGAGATGTTAAGTCATTATTTCGAGATGTTTATTCAATATTTGAGAAAGTTTCTCATTATTTCGAGATGTTAAGTCAATATTTTGAGATGTTAAGTCATTACTTCGAGATGTTAAGTCAATATTTTGAGATGTTAAGTCATTATTTAGAGATGTTAAGTCAATATTTTGAGATGTTAAGTCATTATTTAGAGATGTTAAGTCAATATTTCGAGATGTTAAGTCATTATTTAGAGATGTTAAGTCATTATTTTGAGATGTTAAGTCAATATTTCGAGATGTTAAGTCATTATTTAGAGAAAGTTTCTCATTATTTCGAGATGCTAAGTCATTATTTAGAAAGTTTCTCATTATTTCGAGATGTTAAATCATTATTTTGAGATGTTAAATCAATATTTTGAGATGTTAAGTCATTATTTCGAGATGTTAAGTCAATATTTCGAGATGTTAAGTCATTATTTCGAGATGTTAGTTCAATATTTCGAGAAAGTTTCTCATTATTTCGAGATATTAAGTCATTATTTGAGATGTTAAGTCATTATTTCGAGATGTTAAGTCATTATTTCGAGATGTTAAGTCAATATTTGAGATGTTAAGTCATTATTTAGAAAGTTTCTCATTATTTTGAGATATTAAGTCATTATTTTGAGAAAGTTTCTCATTATTTCGAGATGTTAAGTCATTATTTGAGATGTTGAGTCAATATTTAGATGTTAAGTCAATTATTTGAGATGTTAAGTCATTATTTTGAGATGTTAAGTCATTATTTTGAGATGTTAAGTCAATATTTGAGATGTTAAATCATTATTTTGAGATGTTAAGTTGTTATTTAGAAAGTTTCTCATTATTTCGAGATGTTAAGTCATTATTTGAGATGTTAAGTCAATATTTGAGATGTTAAGTCATTATTTTGAGATATTAAGTCATTATTTCGAGATGTTAAGTCAATATTTCGAGATGTTAAATCATTATTTTGAGATGTTAAGTCAATATTTCGAGAAAGTTTGTCATTATTTTGAGATGTTACGTCAATATTTGAGATCTTAAGTCATTATTTGAGATGTTAATTCAATATTTGAGAAAGTTTCTCATTATTTAGATATAAAGTCATTATTTCGAGATGTTAAGTCATTATTTCGAGATGTTAAGTCAATATTTCGAGATGTTAAGTCATTATTTCGAGATGTTAAGTCATTATTTAGAGATGTTAAGTCAATATTTCGAGATGTTAAGTCATTATTTGAGATGTTAAGTCATTATTTTGAGATGTTAAGTCAATATTTTGAGATGTTAAGTCATTATTTGAGATGTTAAGTCATTATTTCTAGATGTTAAGTCAATATTTCGAGATGTTAAGTCATTATTTAGAAAGTTTCTCATTATTTCGAGATGCTAAGTCATTATTTAGAAAGTTTCTCATTATTTGAGATATTAATTCATTATTTGAAAGTTCTCATTATTTCGAGATGTTAAGTCATTATTTCCAGATGTTAAGTCAATATTTCGAGATGTTAAGTCAATATTTGAGATGTTAAGTCATTATTTTGAGATGTTAAGTCATTATTTCGAGATGTTAAGTCATTATTTCGAGATGTTAAGTCATTATTTAGATGTTAAGTCAATATTTGAGATGTTAAGTCAATATTTGAGATGTTAAGTCATTATTTTGAGATGTTAAGTCATTATTTTGAGATGTTAAGTCAATATTTCGAGATGTTAATTCAATATTTGAGATGTTGTTATTATTTCGAAAGTTTCTCATTATTTCGAGATGTTAAGTCATTATTTGAGAAAGTTTCTCATTATTTCGAGATGTTAAGTCATTATTTCGAGATGTTAAGTCATTATTTCGAGATGTTAAGTCAATATTTGAGATGTTAAGTCATTATTTCGAGATGTTAAGTCATTATTTTGAGATGTTTAGTCAATATTTGAGATGTTAAATCATTATTTTGAGATGTTAAGTCAATATTTAGAAAGTTTCTCATTATTTCGAGATGTTAAGTCATTATTTGAGATGTTAAGTCATTATTTCGAGATGTTAAGTCATTATTTCGAGATGTTAAGTCATTATTTCGAGATGTTAAGTCATTATTTAGAGATGTTACGTCAATATTTGAGATGTTAAGTCATTATTTAGAGATGTTAAGTCATTATTTTGAGATGTTAAGTCAATATTTGAGATGTTAAGTCATTATTTCGAGAAAGTTTCTCATTATTTCGAGATGCTAAGTCATTATTTCAAGAAAGTTTCTCATTATTTGAGATATTAAGTCATTATTTGAGAAAGTTTCTCATTATTTCGAGATGTTAAGTCATTATTTCGAGATGTTAAGTCAATATTTTGAGATGTTAAGTCAATATTTCGAGATGTTAAGTCATTATTTCGAGATGTTAAGTCATTATTTCGATATGTTAAGTCAATATTTCGAGATGTTAAGTTGTTATTTTTAGAAAGTTTCTCATTATTTGAGATGTTAAGTCATTATTTCGAGAAAGTTTCTCATTATTTCGAGATATTAAGTCATTATTTTGAGAAAGTTTCTCATTATTTCGAGATATTAAGTCATTATTTCGAAATATTAAGTCATTATTTCGAGAAAGTTTCTCATTATTTCGAGATGTTAAGTCATTATTTCAAGAAAGTTTCTCATTATTTCGAGATGTTAAGTCATTATTTGAGAAAGTTTGTCATTATTTCGAGATGTTAAGTCATTATTTAGAGAATGTTTCTCATTATTTCAGAAAGTTTGTCATTATTTTGAGATATTAAGTCATTATTTCGAGAAAGTTTGTCATTATTTCGAGATGTTAAGTCATTATTTTGAGATGTTAAGTCAATATTTCGAGAAAGTTTGTCATTATTTTGAGATGTTAAGTCAATATTTTGAGATGTTAAGTCATTATTTGAGATGTTTATTCAATATTTCGAGAAAGTTTCATTATTTCGAGATGTTGTCAATATTTGAGATGTTGTCATTACTGAGATGTTGTCAATATTTTGAGATGTTAAGTCATTATTTCGAGATGTTGTCAATATTTTGAGATGTTAAGTCATTATTTAGAGATGTTAAGTCAATATTTCGAGATGTTAAGTCATTATTTAGAGATGTTAAGTCATTATTTTGAGATGTTAAGTCAATATTTCGAGATGTTAAGTCATTATTTAGAGAAAGTCATTCGAGATGCTAAGTCATTATTTCGAGAAAGTTTCTCATTATTTCGAGATATTAAGTCATTATTTCGAGAAAGTTTCTCATTATCGAGATGTTAAGTCATTATTTCGAGATGTTAAGTCATTATTTTGAGATGTTAAGTCAATATTTCGAGATGTTAAGTCAATATTTCGAGATGTTAAGTCATTATTTCGAGATGTTAAGTCATTATTTCGAGATGTTAAGTCAATATTTCGAGATGTTAAGTCGTTATTTCGAGAAAGTTTCTCATTATTTCGAGATGTTAAGTCATTATTTAGAAAGTTTCATTATTTTGAGATATTAAGTCATTATTTTGAGAAAGTTTCTCATTATTTCGAGATATTGTCATTATTTCGAAATATTAAGTCATTATTTCGAGAAAGTTTCTCATTATTTTGAGATGATAAGTCATTATTTAGAGAACGTTTCTCATTATTTCGAGAAAGTTTCTCATTATTTCTAGATGTTAAGTCATTATTTAGAGAAAGTTTCTCATTATTTAGAGAAAGTTTCTTATTATTTCGAGATATTAAGTCATTATTTCGAGAAAGTTTGTCATTATTTCGAGATGTTAAGTCATTATTTCGAGATGTTAAGTCAATATTTCGAGAAAGTTTGTCATTATTTTGAGATGTTAAGTCAATATTTCGAGATGTTAAGTCATTATTTTGAGATGTTTATTCAATATTTTGAGAAAGTTTCTCATTATTTCGAGATGTTAAGTCAATATTTTGAGATGTTAAGTCATTATTCGAGATGTTAAGTCAATATTTTGAGATGTTAAGTCATTATTTCGAGATGTTAAGTCAATATTTTGAGATGTTAAGTCATTATTTTGAGATGTTAAGTCAATATTTTGAGATGTTAAGTCAATATTTTGAGATGTTAAGTCAATATTTCGAGATGTTAAGTCAATATTTTGAGATGTTAAGTCATTATTTTGAGATGTTAAGTCAATATTTTGAGATGTTAAGTCATTATTTCGAGATGTTAAGTCAATATTTTGAGATGTTAAGTCAATATTTTGAGATGTTAAGTCAATATTTCGAGATGTTAAGTCAATATTTCGAGATGTTAAGTCAATATTTCGAGATGTTAAGTCAATATTTTGAGATGTTAAGTCATTATTTCGAGATGTTAAGTCAATATTTTGAGATGTTAAGTCATTATTTCGAGATGTTAAGTCAATATTTTGAGATGTTAAGTCATTATTTCGAGAAAGTTTTTCATTATTATGACTTAAATAATTAAAATTTTTTACTCAACTGTGGGGGAAACGGGCTTCCATAGTTAACATTGGCCTTAACATTGCACTGAAGAGTAGGAGAGAGGGGCACAATCTAACGCTTTTTGACTGTCTCGGTTTGTGTAAATCCACTTGGGGTTCAGAGTATTTATTCTTTCCCACATTAATTGCACACATGTCTAGTACAATTATGTGGTTTTCATTAATACAGTGTATAATTTTTTCTTGATTTACCCTGAAAGAATGAAGGTGAACTGTGACAACATGCCCCATAGGTGGGGTACATTGTAACATGTGAGGGGCACATTGTAACATGAGCATATGACAGCTTAATATATTATCTGATCTAATAAATAAAAAAATATTCAAGACAAGCTAAAATATTTTGTCAATAAAATACAATTATTAACTTTTAAAAATAAAATAATGGCTTTTTTAATCAATAAAAATATATATATTTTTTTTGAGTATGACCACAAACATACCGCAAAACACAGCTATACAGCATAAAACAATAATAATAATGAATAATTTCTGAACATTGACTCTCAGTCATTATTCACCCTTTTCTCATGGTTTCTCATACAGAATATTCAGTATAGAATATAATAGCGTAGCTCTAATAGGAGCTCATTGTAATGCTGAAACGCACCCCTCTACATAGCATACGCATCTGCGCAACTGGGATTTGAATCGCGGCTCGTGTCTTCTGCTGGTTAGATCAGCATTAAAGAACCATCTCAACTGTTAAATAACTGATAGGCCTATAAGATTACAATAATATCAGATTTGTCTTATTTTAAATAAACACAAAAAAACTGAGATGAAAAATAAACATAAGTAAGAAATGTACTTTTGCTATGGTTAAAGTTCGGCTGGCATCCAAGCTAGCTGATTTGGCAACTAGCAAGTAGTAGTGTGTAAAGTTTAAAACCATGCGCATTACAACTAAGCCCGCGGGTTGTGCCCTGCGCTCCCCTACCCTCAGTCTTCTTATTGTAACAACTGCTATAGTTAAACAACTACACTCACCTAAAGGATTATTAGGAACACCTGTTCAATTTCTCATTAATGCAATTATCTAATCAACCAATCACATGGCAGTTGCTTCAATGCATTTAGGGGTGTGGTCCTGGTCAAGACAATCTCCTGAACTCCAAACTGAATGTATTTCACTCACAGTAAATCTCATGGATTTAGAATGGTGTGAAAAGGACATTGTGCCAGTCCTATGGATCCAAAATGTCTCCATCAACTGAAGAATGGGCATCCACAGATAGAGCAACTTTGACTGAACAGACCATGTACATCCTTTATGAATCATGCCACCGATTACACTGATGGCACCCAGCAGGATAATGCACTATGTCTAAAACTTGAATACTGTTGAAGACTGTCTGATCTGTCTCATGCAGATGGAGAAATTTCATGAACAGAATGAGAACATGGATCCATCATGCCTTGTTACCACATCCTTTAAATGCCACAGCCTACCTGAGCATTGTTTCTGACCATGTCATCCCCTAAACCATGTACCGATCCTCTGATGGCTACCAGGATAATGCACTATGCAAAGCTTGAATAAAATTGGTTTCTTGAACATGACGATGAGTAAACTGCCCTAAAATGACCACATGTCAGCAGATCTCACAGGCATTTTGAAGGAAGAGCTATCTGGATGTATGAGCCAACATTTCTAAAGAATGCTATCCTCAGCAACATTGTGCTTTCAGCCACGTTGAAGATATCCTTGTTGAAGCGAAAGGGGGTCACACAGTATTAGTATGTGTTCCTAATAATCCTTTAGGTGAGTGTATAGTTGAAGATATCCTTGTTGATGCATGTCACTTGGAATTTATGGAAACACTAAACCATTTACTTGCACAACTCTTTAATCCCAGAATGCATCTTGCACCAACCAACAAGTGTCAGTAGTGGATGAGAAAACCCATGTAATTTAATACTATACTGTTATTGTGTCACGAAATGTAGTTTTAAGACTTTTTTCAGGCAAGAATGTACTTGTTTAAAGCTCAAATCTTTGGTTTATTTATAAGCGCCTATTTTAATCTGCCATTTTCGAAGATGTGAGATCCAGTCGACCACCGGGCTAGACCTTCTGACGTTTGCTGCTGACTGTGATGTCTCTGTAATGGTTAAACATGAGATATAATTCGTCTTTTGTATATCTAATGGGCGATCTTTGGGTCTCTTGAATCTATCATTTGTTCCCTGGTTTAATTTATTTCTTTGATCATTAAAACTGACATTTAACAAAAAGAGACTGGGTTTTTTGTCATATTTCATTTTATAACAGTGGAGATAATCACATATGCACACTTATTGCGTGAACCACATATTGTGTTTTTTTATGTAAATGAAAAGAGGCAGGGTTGTTTTATATTTCGTTTTGTTATAAATATATTCAGTGAAGATAATCAATGTATGCAATGCCTGAATTCATGACATGGGGTGATGACATCATCGTTTCACAAAATATATGGATTGGCTGTACACACGAAAACACAAGGGTGTCGTTTTCAGATTTATCCACTCTGGGACCGATTTCATAAAAAAGTGGTTTCAGACTCCCTAAAATGCAGATACAATACAACATTTTTACGTATACAGCTAAACGCATCTCCGTTTGTATGGGGCCTACGTGGTAAGATAAAATGTTTTGTGAATACGATCCCAGATACAGGGGCGGGAGATCAGATAACCAGGAGGGCAGGAATAAAATATGTGTATATGAGTGCCTACACCCTAAACACAGTCACGACTCTTCTGCATAATGGTAACCACATTACAGAAACTCCTCTAAATGTCCAACATAACTGAACATTAAACACTAATATAAACTAACATCATATTTCCCTTTACTGAAAAACACAAAAAATAACACTTTAATCAATAAAGTTACTTTCCTAATGCATTCGCTTGCAAAGCATGCTGGGAACTACAGATCCACTGCCCAGTTTGTTTCATTTCACTCAGCAATGCTAAGTTGACCGAACAAACACTTATTAAGTAAAGCTGTCAATACTCATGTTTAGTACAATCCGAATTCCGGAAAAGTTGGGGATGTTTTATAAATTTGAATAAAATGGAAACTAAAAGACTTTCAAATCACATGAGCCAATATTTTATTCACAATAGAACATATAGATAACATAACAGATGTGCTAAAGTTGCCAAACACTTACATTATAAAGTAAAGCACTCAATACTCTACAGATCCACTGCCCAGAAAAGTTTCATTTCACTCAGAATAAATAATACAAAACAAAATTAATAAAGTTAATTTTAATATAAATTTGAATAAAATGGAAACTAAAAGACTTTCAAATCACATGAGCCAATATTTTATTCACAATAGAACATATAGATAACATAACAGATGTTTAAACAGAGAAATGTTACACTTTTATCCACTAATTGAGCTCATTTCAAACTTGATGCCTGCTACAGGTCTCATAAAAGTTGGGACGGGGGTAACAAATGGCTGAAAAGCCAGATTTTATTCAGCTGGGAGAATATCTAGCAACTAATTAATTTATATCAGGTCTGTAACATGATTAGCTTTAAAAGGGATGTCTTAGAGTGGCAGAGTCTCTCAGAAGTAAAGATGGGCAGAGGCTATGAAATCTGTGAAAGTGCGTAAAAAGATTGTGGAATACTTTAAAAACAATGTTCCTCGACATCAAATGGCAAAGGCTTTGCAAATCTCATCATCTACAGTGCAAAACATCATCAAACTAATCAGAGAAACTGGAGAAATCTCTGTCCGTAAGGGACGAGGCCGAAGACCTTTATTGGATGCCTGTGGTCTTCGGACCCTCAGATGACACTGCATCACTCATCACCCTGATTGTGTCAATGACATTACTAAATGGGCCCAGTAATACTTCCAGAAACCACTGTCACTAAACACAATCCGCCGTAACATCTGCAGATGCCAACTAAAGCTCTATCATCCAAAAAGGAAGCTATATGTATATGTGAACATGGTCCAGAAGCGCCGTCGTGTCCTGTGAGTCAAGGTTCATTTGAAATGGACTGTTTCAAAGTGTTCTATGGTCAGATGAGTCCAAATTTGACATTTTTGTAGGAAATCACAGACACCGTGTCCTCCGGGCTAAAGATGCGGGAGACATTCCAGCGTGTTATCAGCGTTCAGTTCAAAAGCCAGCATCTCTGATGGTATGGGGGTGCATAAGTGCACATGGTATGGGCAGCTTGCATGTTTGGGAAGGCACTATGAATGCTAAAAGGTATATAAAGATTTTAGAGCAACATATGATCCCCTCCAGAGGACATCTATTTCAAGGAAGGCCCTGTGTATTTCAGCAGGACAAAGCAAAACCACATACTGCAGCTATTACAACAGCATGGCTTCATCGTAGAAGAGTCCGGGTGCTGAATTGGCCTGATCTTTCGCCTATAGAGAACATTTGGTGCATAATTAAACAAAAAAGTATGTCAAAGACGACCACAAACTCTTCAGTAGCTGGAAACCTATATCAGCCAAGAATGGGACCAAATTCCAACACCACCCCTCCAGAAACTCATAACCTTGATGCCCAGAAGTCTCCAAACTGTTTTGAAAAGAAGAGTAGATGCTACTCTTGCCCCCGTCCTTGCATGGGAACTGGGGGGTAAGTTCCAGAATTTTGAAGTTCGTTGGTCTGTGAGGCAGGGGCAAAAAATAACAAACAAAAATAACGACTTTATTCAACAATTTCTTCTCTTCTGTGTTAGTCTCTTACGCTGTTTACATTGTAAACACAGTGCAGTGCTTCCAGCTCTGGGATGCTGACACAGGAGCTGGCCAAATACAATACTCAGAAGCGCTGCACCAATGTAACCCCTCCGGTTCTCCTTTTGAGGCCAGGGGAGTGAGGTTTACCTACACAGCTCTTCACTATCTCGCCTCCAATATACTCACCCCTTAAAGGGGTGGTTCAATGCGATTTCACTTTTTAGTTAGTGTGCAATGTTGCTGCTTGAGCATAAACAGTATCTGCAAAGTTACAGCACTGAAAGTTCGATGCAAACTGAGATATTGTCTTTTAAAGTTATTGCCTACAAAAACAGCCGGTTTGGACTACAACAAGCTTCTTCCGGTTTGGTGACATCATAAACCCTTACTATTAACATAAACACTGCCCCAACAAAGTGGGCGAGGCCATGTGGCACAGTATAATGGAGGCGGAAGAGTTGTTTACACCAAACGCGAGCTGCGTGACGCGAAAAGATATAAAACCCATTATAATCTGTGATATTTTCTACACTGGATGCAGCGCTGGGGAACGCTTCCAGAATCTACACGAGTTCAATGCTGTATTTGCACAAAGGCTTTTACTGAAAGATGAAGCAGTTCCCACTTTAAAAGCAGAAGCTGCTGTTTATTACCTTCAAACTGTTGGTACGTTTTATTGTTTGTACACGCATTTTAAACATAATGTTATAGTTCTGTTGCTATTAATGCATCAAGGACATATAGAAAGAGCTCGTTTTTCCTAGCCAGTTAGCTACATTCTACTGCAACAAACGTCTATGTTCATAGACAAACATATGCTATAAATTAAATAATACCTTTACAAAAATGCGACTGCTCAGTCATGTATTTGGCTACAGTAAAGATTTAATCAGGATACAACTGTATATTGAAAGCTAACAAACAGCATATCTAAACACTTTAACACAAATTCTAAATGAAATACCATTCATAAACGTCCTTTAAAAGCCACGATTGGAGAGGTTCTCTTTGTCTGGGTCTGATTTGGCTCAATTAGATGCAATTATTTACTTTCCACCTAAGCTTGTAAATCGGATGGTAAGGGGCGTGGCGTTTCCGGACACTTGAGCGAATCACGATACACTGGGCCAGCTACCAACCTGCCAACCAGTCTCAGCACACTACGAATTTTGGAGGGAGTGGCTTAATAGAAGCAGGAAGTCAAACGAGCCGTTCATATGAAAGTGGAAACAGAGGTGTAGAATTAAGATAAAATATATGAAAAATACAGCGTTTTCAAAAAAACGAAGCATTAAGACATGTTAAACTGTGTCCCAAAAACACAATCAAGCCTATAAAATACACACGATACACTGGTCCTACTTGCCTCACTCCAAATGTGATTCAAACCGATGTTTCTGGCATGGGATATGTGCGCTAACAAAGACGCTAAAGAGCACATCCTCTAGCTTCTGTCACTAGTGAGCCTCGTGAGGCCCGGGGCGTGAGGTTTACCTGCACAGCTCTTCACTAGCTGTCCTCTATTACACATGAATTTGTTTAATTTAAAAATTAAAAAACTTTTTTTTTTTTTTACCTTGTACATTGTAATCAAAATGTCATAAGTCCCAATGAGTTTGTCTGCATAAATTTAGCCTCCTTCTTAAAGTCCAGTGCAAGCACACATGGCATGCAGATTTACCTCTGTCCAATCAACAACCGTTGGATTGAACCAAGTTCCCGCCCAACATTTTATCTTATTGATAATTCGGTTTCACCCTAATGTACATTACAACATGGAAGAAAATATTTGTCACTACTTCTGTTGCATCACAGAACATCACATACTTTATTTATTTTGAATTTGGTTTGAAATATAATCTAGTAATTGAGATTCATTTACATATTCCTTTAAAAAAAAGTACTAGTACCAGGAGTCATTTGAAGAAGGCAGATTGTTTACTCAAGACAAAGTTTCTCCACACTTCCAAATTAGTAAGAGGATCCAGTCTTGAACTAGCTTAGGATATAGAAAGACTAGTTCTTATGGTCATATGTACATATGGATAATCAGTTGATGTCATTCTTACAGGTTCTGATAGGTTAACAGTACAGGTAGCTTTAGCAACATAGGAACATGGTATTCTGTTCATTAAACAAATGAGGTCATTTAAAGACATTATCTTGGACTCACATTTTTCTGTAAGAAACTTCGGTAAGGGTTCCAGTCTATTCCTCTCTCTAAAAATAATAATAAACAACCACTGCAAGCACAATTAGATAAACATAGGCAATATTTTCCATTTTGTCAGGACTTCACTGCAAAAGAACATCACACAGGCATCGCATGGCACTGATGCAAACCTCTGCACATGATTCACTGTCATAGTTTAACAAACAGTGACAAATTATGCTATAAATCCTAAAAAGAATTACACATACTAAGTATGCATATGTGTTAGTGGATACATTTAGTGTGTTATTGACCATCATGAACTTGGACCATGTATTGCATGTCTAATACAGCTATCAGGAGAACAGCATTCAGGTCACGTCTTCAGGTCAGGACTCTTCTCAAACATGTGAAGTCTTGGGTAGATCAGACATTGGCCCTGTCCCAAATGGCAAATCCCACTTTCGGTCTTGTGGACTTACAATGGCCTCTGCGCGCGTGCCCGTTAATTCCAAAAGACTGTAGGGTGTTCCATTCGTCATTTAAGCTTAAAGAAGGGTGCGCGCGAGCACCGCCTTTGCAGCTGCCATGCGCCCTCGATGCACACTTCTGCTGAGCCCACAAGTTTGCGAGCTACGCAGAGGACTTCTACCCGGCCGTCAAAGCGGCATAACGTCGTGAAAGTGCGGACTCAGAGGAAGACTGTGATGGTTTAGTGTGCCATTTGGGACAGGGCCATTGTATGCCTAAGTAAAAAGAACTTCCTGTTTCTTGGCGTCAATTGCATTCGCGTACATTAGCACTTAGTCAAGTATTGCATGATTTAATGTATTTCTAGCATGTATATTACTTCATGGCATAGCTAAATGTGTTCCAGGGAGTGAATTATAGTGTAAAGCATGCCATTTCCTGTAGCCAACAGGAGGTGCTGTGACTGATTGAATATTGGCATGTGTATATCTTCAGGCCAGGAACAAAGTTTAGGGCAGATTGGTACAGAGCCCCGCACATGACAAGAAAAAGGAAATTTACTAATTTAGTCCCTTGATTTATAAATCATAAAGTTGTTCCCTTGATTTGCTAAATTGTGTGCATGAATTAGTCAATTGTGCACACAAAATTAGCCAACTAGATTTTTCCTGCATGTCAATGTTCAACTTCCTGTTTCATGGCAAAACATCAAATTGTCAGGCCGCCACCGACAAAGGCCGTCACACCCTTCAGGGAAAACTCAACTGTCACAATTTAGTGTCATAAAGGCCTTTAGATTAGACTGACCAAATAGGTAAAATCTTTAGAAGTTTAGGAACATCTGGAAATGGCAAAAATTGTGCAGAGAACTCAAAATAGCTCACTTCCTGTTGGTGTTAAGGAGGTGTGAGAAGTCCATGTGCCAAAGGACTTTTTGTAGGAATTGGGCTGTTATGAGCCTACCAAGCAGTGTTCATTTCGTCAACGAAGACGATGACGAAAAATATTCATCAACGCCTACTTTTTCTGTGACTAAAACGAGACGTTGACAAGCTAAACTAATATCTGATGATAAAAACTATGACGAAACGTATGCCGTTTCTTTGTTAACAAGACGAGACTATAATGTTATTTGAGGAATGTCGGACATTAAAAACACATGATCTCTTTAAATGCTGTCTTTCAAAAATGTGCGTCCGTCAAGGAAGATGTCTGCATAAAATCATCTCTCTGAATCTGACAGCTGCAGCTGACATCACAAGTACGGGTGGTTTAGGCTACCAAAACTAGAACTACCGAGCTCTATGCAACGCAGCGTTCTTGTGTAGACTTATTTGAAAATGGTCACGCAAAGAACGATCTTCGATAGGAATAAATGTCAAAAAAGGAAAAACTTAAGACAGAGCAGAGATCGAGTTAGTCAGTAAAATCCCCAGCCAACAGGTAATTTTACTAAAGTTGTTAATGGAGTGGAAGTTATGGAACAGCAAGTTGATGGGCACATGAAGCAGGTAAAAACACAGCACCATCGTCCCCACCGATTTTAGGTTAGTTTGATTATAAACTTGATGGATGTATATTGAACAAACTCTAGCCTATATAAAGCTCAAGGCGCCGGTTGAAATATTTCAATCGTGTTGCGTCATCATCATGTAAGCTTTTCATTTAAACGCTTTTTAATCATTGTTTTTAAAACATTCAGACACATTAAGCAGCAAGGGAGAATTCATTTAGGTAAATGCACGTGTTAAATTAAGCCTGATACGCGCGGCGCAACTCGTACAGCGCATGAGTTCATTTCATGCCTTGTGCTTGAACGTTCAAATACCCTTAGTGTCAAAATCTTTGTCTTTGCGAGTGTCCTCGTACACTTAGTCATTTGTGTCTTTAAATAAACATCAACAGTTTACAATAAAACGTGTAGTAGTAGTGGGATCCTTGTAGACTATTAATGAGGTCTTAAAGGTATAGTTCACCCCAAAATGAAAAATCTATTATCATTTACTCACCCTTAAGTGGTAAAGGGATATGTAGCATTGCATAAGTGCTACGAACTAAGAGTGCAATGTCAATACAACCTGATTTAAATTTCACATAAGCTTAATTGAATTGGTCTAAAATAGAGAAAAATTATGACCATTTTTGTCTAAAGACTAGTAATGTTGGTAACGGCAGTTTGACAAAAAAAATGCAGTTACTTTTCATCGACTAAAACTATGAAGACAAAATGACTAAAATGTGACTAAGACTAATAAGCATTTTTGTCTGAAGACTAAGACTAAATCGGAAATGGCTGTCAAAATTAACACTACCAAGTGTCATATTTGTATGTGAAGCGTAGCACGGATGGCACCATATCGAAATTTAAGGTACTTCTATTTTTGCCACACCTAATTCTGAAACCCATAGCAGACAAGTCTCACTTCTGACACATGTGTAAAGTTTAATGACATTGGGCAGGTTTAGGTCCTCAAATTCAATTAATTCCAGAGAAGTACAATAATACCAACCAATTACAATCGGGTACTGACATGGTGCTTGGGGCCTAACAACAAGTTCAAACTGAAACAGCTGTTTCTACAGAATTCTCTAGTTTAGTATTGTGGCCCAATAAAAATCTAATTGAGAAGTCATGAAAAACTCTGTTGAAAAAAAAAAAAAACAAAGAGAGAGTTGAGTTAAGAAGTTTACTAAAACTACTAAAGTCACATGACCATATTAACTTCTCCACTAGACACCACAGTTTGCCCAATAGAGATGGTTGAGACGTTAGCATCTCTTCCTGGAAAAGAAATGGTAGAATCATGAGGCACTCAACCAAATGATCATGTTCCTGAAGTCAGTTTACAACAAGCACTCACTTTTCCTAGAGCAGCTTTGCTCACAGGAGCCAGAAGAGGGATGGCACACCGCTGTACTACAGTGGATGAAGAGCTAACAGAAGGGGAAAGGGTTAAGCCACAGAAGAAAACAAATAAAACATTAAGGATTCAGGTAAGGCTGCAGAACATACGGTTTCCTGTAGAGGAGCCAGTGACGCTGGATCCACAAATGTGAACATCTTCACAACAAAGTGCTTGTAGTGGGTTGGGAACTGAAGACCAGAAGATCCAGCTACCGGAACCAATGTGGTCAGGTAACGGTCATCCTGGTAAGGGCACCTGAAAGGCAAAGAAGCAGTCAGAAATGCCTTACAGCACAATAGATGGATAAAGACTAGACTTACCCATCAACCAGAAGGTCCCACTGGGGTAAACTGAGTGGACTGGAGGTTGATGTCGCCCAGCAACGTCCCAGCATTAGGACAATGTTGGGGTCGGTCCGCTCCAAAATGCGCACCTCAACATACACAGGCTCACGCAGGACTTTTGTGACAGGATAATCAGCATCACCGTAGTAGGACGTGTACGCCTCATCCCCTGAGGATGAATACTAGCTTTAACCAGAAACTGATGCAACCTGGAGTTTCAGAAAATACTTTTGCATACTTGGGACAGACACTTACCTTCTGCACAGCCTTTGGTGCTCCACCCTGAGGGGTCCAGGAGCCACTACTGGTGGAGGTGCTGGAATAGGGTTGACCTCCACAACCAGAGCTTCCACAGAAGTAGCAGAGTACCTACACTGGAAGAGAAGCCTAGACAAACAGTGAGCTTGTAGAATGTGTCAAGGATTAACATTCATACTAAAGAATAAGAGTCACCTACTCAAAATGGCTGTTCCTTGTGATGGAACCAAGTGGTCCGACACCCACTTCATACGAGGAGAACATTGGGTTTTCATACACCACAAATCTACTGTCCTCCTGCAAATAGTGCAAAACCGTTGGCATCCAGTCCATTCTAAGCCATGCAGAACAGAACCACAAGCAGCTACTCACCATCATGCTTGTGCCACATGAAGTGACAGGGAACTGGTTTATAGCAAAGGAAGGTGTGGATCCCACAGGACTGCAAGGTGGGTCGTTTCCACCAAGGAGACGGACTGAGTCCAGGCTCAAGCGAGGCAGTGTCACATCTCTAGCCACCACTACCACAAACTGACCATCTCTTATACACTGGACAGTCACTGGAACAAGGTACATGAGCAGGTTATTGCTGAGGAGCAGTTTAACATGAACCCCTTTACATTGACTCACTCTTACCTGCCTTCCCATAGAAACACTGCTGTCCGTTAAAGCAGCAGTTGATAGCTTCACACTCAGCACCACTGGTACCAGGTGGGCCACATTGGATCTGCTCATAATCAGCTACAGCTACATTTTTCAAGGGGCTCTGCCTGCACCGCTGGCTGCTTAAGCTGAACCTGCTGAGGAAACCGTTGACTAGCTTGTTGTTGAACCTGCTGAGGAAACTGTTGACTAGCTTGTTGTTGAAACTGCTTAGGAAACCGTTGACTAGCTTGTTGTTGAAACTGCTGAGGAAACCGTTGACTAGCTTGTTGTTGAAACTGCTGAGGAAACCGTTGACTAGTTTGTTGTTGAAACTGCTGAGGAAACCGTTGACTAGTTTGTTGTTGAGCCCATTGATCAGTTTGCTGTAACATCAGAGCTTGAGGATTCTGGGAGAGATTACTTCACTGTGGAACAGCATGACAGAAAGCACAAACCCACACACAAAGTGCCAGAGATTGAACAGCACACCAACTTCCTGCCATTGTTCAACAGCTAGTCAGGCTGTTGAGCTTCTTCTTCTTCTTCTTCTGTTTCCTGGCGCATTGCATACTATGTGCATATCGCCACCTACTTTTGCTGTTATGCAGTCGCAGTTTATTTATCAAATCGTTCCTGTTTTTAATCTTTTCTATATATCTAAAATACTTATTATATGTAAATTATATATGCTCTATCCCATTCCTTCTTCCCAGGACCCACCTGGCGCTGCGTGTTCAGCTCCTCCAGTCTAATTTTGTGGTCTACTAAGATCCAGAATAGACTAGACCATCCAAGTTCTATATTTAAATCCTTTCACTTAACCCAGAATTATATAAGTATTTTATTAATGTCATGTATCCTACTCTATCTCTGTTAAAATCATATCCTAATAGATATTCCAAATTCTTATTTACCTTATCTTTTTTGTTTAAATATAACATTAATAACTTTCTTTCTTCATCATACCTTTTACAATCATATATCACATGCTCCACTGTTTCTTTTTCCCCACAATTTTCAATTTCCCCAGACTCATGTATTCCTGTTATGAACAATGAAGCATTCAACCCTGTGTGTCCAAGTCTCATTCTAGTAATTATTACCTCTTCCTTCCTATTTTTACCACATATATTTCTTTGAGTATTTACCTTTTTTTTAATATTATATAAATGCCTTCCCTTATTATCAGTATTCCATTTTTCTTGCCATTCTTTACTAATACTTTCCTTAATAATAGTTTTAACTTCACCTTTACTTAGAGGAACATTAAAATCTATTCCTTCCCTTTTTAAAGCATTTTTTGCTAATTCGTCAGCAGACTCATTACCAGCTATTCCTACATGTGCTGGCACCCAGCAAGATCCTACTACCACTCCTTTTCTTTGTGTGCGCCATAATAATGTAAATATTTCACACATCAAATCTTCTCTTGAAGACTGATGAGTTGATAACGATGTTAATACTGAAGCAGAGTCAGAGCATATCACTACTCTAAGTGGATTTGCTTCCTCTACCCATGATAATCCTATTATAATAGCAACCATTTCAACAGAATAAATAGATAATTTAGATGTTAATATTTTAGTTATGGATATTTTAAAATCTGGAATATATATTCCTACTCCTGTAATCCCTGTTTTGGGGTCTTTGGATCCATCAGTATAAATATACTTGTGTAAAATCTTTCCTGTATATACTTATTTACATTATATTTAATCATACCCATTTCCTCCCATTCTCTTTTCTTATCTAATATCTCTAAATCAACTGTAACCTCAGGAATGATCCATGTTGGGACCTCTCCCCATACAGGTGTCATACTACATTCTATGTTTTCAACCTGATATTTCTCTGCTAACTGATTTATGTTCCATCCATATCCTCTCCCTTTGTTTTTAGTGTATTCCCAGCAATTATTTAAAACATCTTTAGCTATATGTTTTCCACTATAACTCTTTAAGTATGACAGATATACTAAAGACAATTTAACTCTCCTTAAACTCAATGGCATTTCATTCGCCTCTACTAATAGCGCATTGACTGGTGTTGTTTTTGATGCTCGTAGGCATATTCGAAGGGCTCTATACTGTATTCTATCTAAACTTTTTAATAATGTTTCTGAAGCTGAACCATAAATCATGCATCCATAATCAATTATAGATCTTATCAAGGCTTGATATATTGTTAACATTGATTCTCTTTCAGCTCCCCATTCTTTTCAAACTATTGCCCTCATCACATTTAAAATCCAGGCTGTTGAGCTGCCGCCCTTTGGTCTTTTTGTATTTTACAGATTTTGGCTAATTAACGATAATCCCGCCCTCTTCATTAACAGTCATGATTCTCCAGACTTGCTCAAAGGGGGGCTTATGCTACCAGAAAAATCTCATTGGTTCTCAAAATTACTCACGTGATGTGATGTTCAGGGCTGCTTTCAGCCCGACACAACGTTGCAAAACATTTTTAAGTGGAAACGGTGGTGCTTTGAATGCTGTCTTGGGGCTGTGAAATTGTGTAGTTGTGTGGGACAATGTTTCACTATTCAGCACTGGTGCAAGAGTGGTTTGAACATCACCCACATTTCAGGATGGTGTTCCTTCCAGCATATTCTCCTCTTGGAGATGAAAAGTATTTGATCACAACCCTTACAACCAAGCAAGTCTTCCTCGCGCGATAAAAGAGGCCTGTAATTGAGGCACAAGGATGGATCCAGCAGTCAAAGGGTTTAATTTTGCAAAAGAACTGAGGTGTTCTGTAACTTGTGTGTGGACATATGAACTGTGTGTAGTGTTTTGACTAAATCATTGCTACATGTATTCTGATTTACCATGATTCATTATACTGACAATTACATTGTTAGCTGATCTGTGTCCTTTGTACATTTCTGAAATGCATAATGTGGACAAATCACTTTAAATTGTAATGTAGACACATGCATTTTCTGTGAAGCTGCTTTGAAACAATATGTATTGTGAAAAGCACTACAAATAAATGAATTTAATAAATTAATGAGCCTTGTTTTTAAAATTGTGTTTAAGTCAGTACAAGTCAAATATACAGTGCCATTTTAAGTACACTTCAGAAAAGTACATGTACAAGTATTTGAGACGTTTACAAGTAAACTGAAAAGTATGTTAAGGGTAGCATGTGTCCCATAAAGTTAACACATTAGTCAGTAGGTGCTTGTGGACAGTTGACTGCATTTGACCACATGAGCCATTACACTATGTAAGCAATCCAGGCAAAAGCAATCTGGAAGCCATTGAACACAGACAAGCACAAAATAGTCTAGATTTACAGCTGTATTCAGGATAACCCACTGTTTGAATCTCTGAGCAACCAAAACTCAGCTTATCTCCAGGTGTAAACAGGGGAATAGAAGCAGATCATGTCAAACTAAGATGAGGTCTTGCAAATGAACCACAGACACATCAACTTCCGTAGATCAAAGACTTCACAGTAGACACTTGGTTACAAGTCTTTGACCCCAACCTCCCCAGACACAGACACCAAAACAAAACAGTTTTAGAAATATTTATTGTTTTCGAAAGCAAACACTAAAAGAATAGACAGTATGCAACTATGACTTCACTTGTTGCAACAACCTCAATATGGCTAGAGACAATTGTTTGTTTTGAGTAGACTGTGAGTGCAGAGAGTGCTAAATCTTGGCCACTGGGCTGGTCCACAGACGGGTAGCGGGCTTGGGATGACTGCAGTTCACTGGGCTGGGACACAGACTGGTAGTTGGTTTGTGCTAGCTTCAGGCCAACGGGCTGGGACACAGACTGGTAGCGGGCTTGTGCCGGCTTCAGGCCACTGGGCTGGGACACAGACTGGTAGCTGGTTTGTACTGACTGCAGACTGCTAGGCCAGTCCACTGATCCAGCATTTGTTTGTTTTTGGAAGCCAAACTGAGGTACTGACTGGTAACTGGCTTGGGATGACTGCAGTCCATTGGGCTGGGACACAGATTGGTAGCGGGTTTGTGCTAGCTTCAGGCCACTGGGCTGGTAACGGGCTTGTGCTGACTGCAGACTGCTGGGCTGGGACACAGTCTGGTAGTCGGCTTGGGCTGCCTGAAGGCCACTGGACTGTGACGCAGATGGTAAACTGCCTTGTGCTGATGACAGGCTACCTGACTGGTCCACAGATTGTGAGCTGGCTTGTGCTGACTGCAGACTGCTGGGCTGGGACACAGACTGGTAGTGGGCTTGGGCTGCCTGAAGGCCACTGGACTGTGACGCAGATGGTAAACTGCCTTGTGCTGATGACAGGCTACCTGACTGGTCCACAGATTGTGAGCTGGCTTGTGCTGACTGCAGACTGCTGGGCTGGGAAACAAACTGGTAGCAGGCTTGTGCTGACTGAAGGCCACTGGGCTGGGACACAGACTGGTAGTGGGTTTGTGCTGACTGCAGACTGCCAGGCCAATCCACTGATTCAGCGTTTGTTGGTTTTTGGAAGCCAGACTGAGGTACAGTCTGGTAGTGGGCTTGGGCTAGCTTCAGGCCACTGGGCCGGTAACGGGCTTGTGCTGACTGTAGACTGTTGGGCTGGGACACAGTCTGGTAGTGGGCTTGGGCTGCCTGAAGGCCACTGGACTGGGACACAGATGGTAAATTGGCTTGTGCTGATGACAGGCTACCTGACTGGTCCACAGATTGTGAGCTGGCTTGGGATGACTGCAGGCTACTGGGCTGGTCCACAGACTGGTAGCGGGCTTGGGATGACTGCAATCCAATGGGCTGGGACACAGACTGAAAGCGGGCTTGTGCTGACTGCAGGCCACTGGGCTGGGACACAGACTGGTAGCTGGTTTGTACTGACTGCAGACTGCTAGGCCAGTCCAATGATTCAGCGTTTGTTTGTTTTTGGAAGCCAAACTGAGGTACAGACTGGTAGCGGGTTTGTGCTAGCTTCAGGCCACTGGGCTGGTAACGGGCTTGTGCTGCCTGAAGGCCACTGGACTGGGACACAGATGGTAAATTTACTTGTGCTGATGACAGGGTACCTGACTGGTCCAAAGACTGGTAGCGGGCTTGTGCCAGCTTCAGGCCACTGGGCTGGGACACAGACTGGTAGCGGGTTTGTACTAGCTTCAGGCCACTGGGCTGGGACACAGATTGGTAGCGGGTTTGTGCTAGCTTCAGGCCACTGGAATGGTAACGGGCTTGTGCTGATGACAGGCTACCTGACTGGTCCACATATTGTGAGCTGGATTGTGCTGACTGCAGACTGCTGGGCTGGGACACAGACTGGTAGTGGGCTTGGGCTGCCTGAAGGCCACTGGACTGGGACACAGATGGTAAACTGGCTTGTGCTGATGACAGGCTACCTGATTGGTCCAAAGACTGGTAGCGGGCTTGTGCCGGCTTCAGGCCACTGTGCTGGGACACAGACTGGTAGCTGGTTTGTACTGACTGCAGACTGCTAGGCCAGTCCAATGATTCAGCGTTTGTTTGTTTTTGGAAGCCAAACTGAGGTACAGACTGGTAGCGGGTTTGTGCTAGCTTCAGGCCACTGGGCTGGGACACAGATTGGTAGCGGGTTTGTGCTAGTTTCAGGCCACTGGACCGGTAACGGGTTTGTGCTGACAGCAGACTGCTGGGCTGGGACACAGTCTGGTAGTGGGCTTGGGCTGCCTGAAGGCCACTGGACTGGGACACAGATGGTAAATTGGCTTGTGCTGATGACAGGGTACCTGACTGGTCCACAGATTGGGAGATAATTTGGGCTGGTTGTTGGATGCTGTACTGGTCCACAGATTGTGAGCTTGCTTGTGCTGACTGCAGGCTACTGGGCTGGTCCACAGACTGGAAGCGGGCTTGGGATGACTGCAATCCACTAAGCTGGGACACAGACTGGAAGCGGGCTGGTGCTGACTGCAGACTGCTAGGCCAGTCCAATGATTCAGCGTTTGTTTGTTTTTGGAAGCCAAACTGAGGTACAGACTGGTAGCGGGTTTGTGGTAGCTTCAGGCCACTGGGCTGGGACACAGCTGGTAAACTGGCTTGTGCTGACTGAAGGGCACTTGGCTGGTCCACAGACTGATGCTGGCTACCAGATGCCACAGACTCATTACTAAGCTGTACTACAGTTTGATAGTTGAGCGTTGCTGGCTCAGGTAGAGACTCAGGGCTCAGACTTTGTCCGTCCACAGTGCTCACAGAACCAGAAACAAGACTGCCACTACCAGCTGAAGATAGAGATCCTTGTAGTTGACTTCTAGCATCAGAGTCAGAACCAGACTCATATACATTAGTCACGGGTACAAAACCAGAAGAGCCATTTTGAGGACTATAGCTTACACCCTTAACTTGTGCAGCACTATAAGTTAACTCTGTGGACCTTTGAGGACTAATGTGACTTGGTACATCATTTCCATACCAGCTGTAGGAACGTTGTGGTTTCACATAATCCTGCACAAGAAAACCAGCACCAGCTTCATAGTTTACAGGATAGGCACTCCTGACAAAGCCACAAACTAGAAAAAAAAAAAAAAAAACACAATTCAAACAGACCGGTTATCAAACCTAAATTATACAACTTGCCTGGATAAATCTTACCACTTCCAAAATGGCCACAGACACAAAGACTGAAAAGTGCCAAAGAAAAACTGTAAGAGAAAAAAGTTGTTAGATGATTGCCACTTGTTAACACATGTCAGATACTACAATGTATCGTAATACCTTAAGAGTCGGCTTGTGGTCCTCCATGGCCAATCAAAACACAACAACTTCTACCACCCCAGTAAAAGCACTACAAAACCATAGAAAACATACTATCAATTCAACACATGTCAGTTTTGCAGAACAGGACATTTTATAGTGCCAGCAACTGCCATTGACCAATTGCTTCCTGACAATCAGTTGTCATGGGAACACGTAATACTCAATTATTAGGTTCAGGTGTCACAACTCTGATCACACAACAACAGGCTTGTTTGAGATGCGCCTCGCCTGAAATGAAGGCGAGACTAGGCGGCTGCAGTGAAGGGAGGACTGAAAAAAGTGCAGGCAAGATGGACAGATCGTAGTGGATCATACACCTGCGAGATCAACGGCGCATATCGCGGGATTCACACTCATGCACTGTTTTGCTGATAAACTGGATGTAATTTAAGTTCTGTTGCTTTTATATGAAAATAAATATTATGAACAAGACACCCAAGTTTTTGTTATTTATTTCCATTCGAAATACGTGTTTATCAATAACTTTTACTTTAATTATACATGTTTTTATAATTTTTTATGACAACAATCAAATTAACTCACAGAGAGATCGCAATGTCGCACATTTTGGGAATATTCACTCATAATTTATACACAAAAAAAACATGATATCAGAGTTTTAAAATCAAACATTTTAAAAAAGAACCATACATCACGGTTGTTTAAACCAATGAGCATTAAGCTGTGTCTTCAGTCAGTCGTTTCCCATCATGCTTTTGCTCAGTGCAGTCGGTGGAGAGCAACTGCACCCAACTGTATAATCCGACACGTCCGCCTCGCCATCGCGAGAGTTTTTTGACACACGTCAGCATGACATCAGTGCAAGTCAGACGTAACTCGGACACTTTTCTAACCGGCATGCATCTCGCGGGGATCACCGGTGATCGGTTCTGCGCAGATTTTGCTCACCTCAAACAAGCAGATAATTTCACATTCAAAATGCACTGAAACTACCAAAACACAATTCTTTTCCCAAATCAACTCAATCTTCCATTACACTAGCAAAGGTTTTCAACCAACAAACACATGTTGTCAGTCATAAAACGCAGACCCAAAAAACACTAATGTCAGGTTGCATTATACAATGATTTCAATGATTATATCAATGATTTTCTTTTGTAAAATGTATTTACAAAACCAGAATGGCACTCTCTACTGCATATAATTCACTGCATTTTATGTTACATAGTCCATGTTTACATTACAGAACAAAATTATTCCTAAGTTTTCCTCTTATTTGATGGGTGGTAATGTGTAGGTATTCAGTTAAATCTAGTTTTTTTGAAAGTATTAGATTTTTTTTATGCAGAATATATATCAATATTACTGTATTACGGTATTACTGTAAACAAATGCAAATTTCTCTCTTATTAGGGCCCGAGCACCGATGCTGTGACGACCCTATTGGAATTGCTCAGTCTATTATTCTTCTTCTCCGAAATTAATCACATTTTTGAGGGCCTAAACATGCTGGAAATCTCATGAAACTTTGCACATGCATCAGAAGTGGTGGAAATCTACGTTTCAGAATTAGGTGTGGCAAAATTTTAAGTATGAAATTCGGTAGACACGTAACAACAAATACCTACAAAAAAGTCCCTGGACGCAAAATCTGAAAACCCAACAGGAAGTGAGATATTGTGATTATTTATTTATTTATTTATTTATTTTGCCACTTCCAGGCGTTGTACTTCTCCTAGAGATTTTATCAGATCATAACTTCATATTTGTTTTGTCTAATCTAAAGGCTTTTTCAATGTTAAAAGATCTTGAGTTTTCACTGAAGGGCGTGTCCGGGGCTGCCGGAAAAAGTTCGATGTTTTGCCATGAAAGAAGAAGCTGTTGTAAGTCAGGCATTCAATATCAGCTCTGCCCAAAATTTCACGTTTGATAAGAGTCTTGGCTTGAAGACATCAACGTGCCAATATTCAGTTAGTCATAGCGCCACCTGCTGGCAAGAGGAAATGGCATGCTTTACTCTGTAATTCACTCCCAGAAAAACATTTAAATATGCCACAAAGTACCAAACATGCTAGAAACACATTAAATCATGCAACACTTGATTAAAGGTGCACTTTGTAACTTTTCCGTCAGCCAGAGGTCGCCTATTCAAAACAAAGGCTCATGATGATGCCAAGTTTGAGTGCAAAATCTTAGGACATGTAGTCTTCACCTCACAGCCAGTGAAAAAGAATCGGTGTAGGACTCGGGCAGAAATCATGTTGATGGATGCGATTATTAACGTTACTGTAGTATGAAGCAGAGCAGGACCGAGTGTTGTGGAGCTGAGCAAGGCCTCTGGACAGATTGTTAATAAGATGAACCCAACACATGCCTCGCGAGCAGTGGGACTTTTAATATGCCAAAGTCGCCGGCGCCATTTCAGCCCTGTTTTGGGGTCTTTGGATCCATCAGTATAAATATACTTGTGTAAAATCTTTCCTGTATATACTTATTTACATTATATTTAATCATACCCATTTCCTCCCATTCTCTTTTCTTATCTAATATCTCTAAATCAACTGTAACCTCAGGAATGATCCATGTTGGGACCTCTCCCCATACAGGTGTCATACTACATTCTATGTTTTCAACCTGATATTTCTCTGCTAACTGATTTATGTTCCATCCATATCCTCTCCCTTTGTTTTTAGTGTATTCCCAGCAATTATTTAAAACATCTTTAACTATATGTTTTCTACTATAACTCTTTAAGTATGACAGATATACTAAAGACAATTTAACTCTCCTTAAACTCAATGGCATTTCATTCGCCTCTACTAATAGCGCATTGACTGGTGTTGTTTTTGATGCTCGTAGGCATATTCGAAGGGCTCTATACTGTATTCTATCTAAACTTTTTAATAATGTTTCTGAAGCTGAACCATAAATCATGCATCCATAATCAATTATAGATCTTATCAAGGCTTGATATATTGTTAACATTGATTCTCTTTCAGCTCCCCATTCTTTTCAAACTATTGCCCTCATCACATTTAAAATCCAGGCTGTTGAGCTGCCGCCCTTTGGTCTTTTTGTATTTTACAGATTTTGGCTAATTAACGATAATCCCGCCCTCTTCATTAACAGTCATGATTCTCCAGACTTGCTCAAAGGGGGGCTTATGCTACCAGAAAAATCTCATTGGTTCTCAAAATTACTCACGTGATGTGATGTTCAGGGCTGCTTTCAGCCCGACACAACGTTGCAAAACATTTTTTAAGTGGAAACGGTGGTGCTTTGAATGCTGTCTTGGGGCTGTGAAATTGTGTAGTTGTGTGGGACAATGTTTCACTATTCAGCACTGGTGCAAGAGTGGTTTGAACATCACCCACATTTCAGGATGGTGTTCCTTCCAGCATATTCTCCTCTTGGAGATGAAAAGTATTTGATCACAACCCTTACAACCAAGCAAGTCTTCCTCGCGCGATAAAAGAGGCCTGTAATTGAGGCACAAGGATGGATCCAGCAGTCAAAGGGTTTAATTTTGCAAAAGAACTGAGGTGTTCTGTAACTTGTGTGTGGACATATGAACTGTGTGTTGTTTTGACTAAATCATTGCTACATGTATTCTGATTTACCTTGATTCATTATACTGACAATTACATTGTTAGCTGATCTGTGTCCTTTGTACATTTCTGAAATGCATAATGTGGACAAATCACTTTAAATTGTAATGTAGACACATGCATTTTCTGTGAAGCTGCTTTGAAACAATATGTATTGTGAAAAGCACTACAAATAAATGAATTTAATAAATTAATGAGCCTTGTTTTTAAAATTGTGCTTAAGTCAGTACAAGTCAAATATACAGTGCCATTTTAAGTACACTTCAGAAAAGTACATGTACAAGTATTTGAGACGTTTACAAGTAAACTGAAAAGTATGTTAAGGGTAGCATGTGTCCCATAAAGTTAACACATTAGTCAGTAGGTGCTTGTGGACAGTTGACTGCATTTGACCACATGAGCCATTACACTATGTAAGCAATCCAGGCAAAAGCAATCTGGAAGCCATTGAACACAGACAAGCACAAAATAGTCTAGACCCTATTTACAGCTGTATTCAGGATAACCCACTGTTTGAATCTCTGAGCAACCAAAACTCAGCTTATCTCCAGGTGTAAACAGGGGAATAGAAGCAATCATGTCAAACTAAGATGAGGTCTTGCAAATGAACCACAGACACATCAACTTCCGTAGATCAAAGACTTCACAGTAGACACTTGGTTACAAGTCTTTGACCCCAACTTCCCCAGACACAGACACCAAAACAAAACAGTTTTAGAAATATTTATTGTTTTCGAAAGCAAACACTAAAAGAATAGACAGTATGCAACTATGACTTCACTTGTTGCAACAACCTCAATATGGCTAGAGACAATTGTTTGTTTTGAGTAGACTGTGAGTACAGAGTTGCTAAATCTTGGCCACTGGGCTGGTCCACAGACTGGTAGCGGGCTTGGGATGACTGCAGTTCACTGGGCTGGGACACAGACTGGTAGCGGGCTTGTGCCGGCTTCAGGCCACTGGGCTGGGACACAGACTGGTAGCTGGTTTGTACTGACTGCAGACTGCTAGGCCAGTCCACTGATCCAGCATTTGTTTGTTTTTGGAAGCCAAACTGAGGTACTGACTGGTAACTGGCTTGGGATGACTGCAGTCCATTGGGCTGGGACACAGATTGGTAGCGGGTTTGTGCTAGCTTCAGGCCACTGGGCTGGTAACGGGCTTGTGCTGACTGCAGACTGCTGGGCTGGGACACAGTCTGGTAGTCGGCTTGGGCTGCCTGAAGGCCACTGGACTGGTCCAAAAATTGGTAGCGGGCTTGTGCTGACTGAAGGCCACTGGGCTGGGACACAGACTGGTAGTGGGTTTGTGCTGACTGCAGACTGCCAGGCCAATCCACTGATTCAGCGTTTGTTGGTTTTTGGAAGCCAGACTGAGGTACAGTCTGGTAGTGGGCTTGGGCTAGCTTCAGGCCACTGGGCCGGTAACGGGCTTGTGCTGACTGTAGACTGTTGGGCTGGGACACAGTCTGGTAGTGGGCTTGGGCTGCCTGAAGGCCACTGGACTGGGACACAGATGGTAAATTGGCTTGTGCTGATGACAGGCTACCTGACTGGTCCACAGATTGTGAGCTGGCTTGGGATGACTGCAGGCTACTGGGCTGGTCCACAGACTGGTAGCGGGCTTGGGATGACTGTCCCAGCCCATTGGATTGCACAGACTGAAAGCGGGCTTGTGCTGACTGCAGGCCACTGGGCTGGGACACAGACTGGTAGCTGGTTTGTACTGACTGCAGACTGCTAGGCCAGTCCAATGATTCAGCGTTTGTTTGTTTTTGGAAGCCAAACTGAGGTACAGACTGGTAGCGGGTTTGTGCTAGCTTCAGGCCACTGGGCTGGTAACGGGCTTGTGCTGCCTGAAGGCCACTGGACTGGGACACAGATGGTAAATTTACTTGTGCTGATGACAGGGTACCTGACTGGTCCAAAGACTGGTAGCGGGCTTGTGCCAGCTTCAGGCCACTGGGCTGGGACACAGACTGGTAGCGGGTTTGTGCTAGCTTCAGGCCACTGGAATGGTAACGGGCTTGTGCTGATGACAGGGTACCTGACTGGTCCACATATTGTGAGCTGGATTGTGCTGACTGCAGACTGCTGGGCTGGGACACAGACTGGTAGTGGGCTTGGGCTGCCTGAAGGCCACTGGACTGGGACACAGATGGTAAACTGGCTTGTGCTGATGACAGGCTACCTGATTGGTCCAAAGACTGGTAGCGGGCTTGTGCCGGCTTCAGGCCACTGTGCTGGGACACAGACTGGTAGCTGGTTTGTACTGACTGCAGACTGCTAGGCCAGTCCACTGATCCAGCATTTGTTTGTTTTTGGAAGCCAAACTGAGGTACAGACTGGTAGCGGGTTTGTGCTAGCTTCAGGCCACTGGGCTGGGACACAGACTGGTAACTGGCTTGGGATGACTGCAGTCCACTGGGCTGGGACACAGATTGGTAGCGGGTTTGTGCTAGTTTCAGGCCACTGGACCGGTAACGGGTTTGTGCTGACAGCAGACTGCTGGGCTGGGACACAGTCTGGTAGTGGGCTTGGGCTGCCTGAAGGCCACTGGACTGGGACACAGATGGTAAATTGGCTTGTGCTGATGACAGGGTACCTGACTGGTCCACAGATTGGGAGATAATTTGGGCTGGTTGTTGGATGCTGTACTGGTCCACAGATTGTGAGCTTGCTTGTGCTGACTGCAGGCTACTGGGCTGGTCCACAGACTGGAAGCGGGCTTGGGATGACTGCAATCCACTAAGCTGGGACACAGACTGGAAGCGGGCTGGTGCTGACTGCAGACTGCTAGGCCAGTCCAATGATTCAGCGTTTGTTTGTTTTTGGAAGCCAAACTGAGGTACAGACTGGTAGCGGGTTTGTGGTAGCTTCAGGCCACTGGGCTGGGACACAGCTGGTAAACTGGCTTGTGCTGACTGAAGGGCACTTGGCTGGTCCACAGACTGATGCTGGCTACCAGATGCCACAGACTCATTACTAAGCTGTACTACAGTTTGATAGTTGAGCGTTGGCTCAGGTAGAGACTCAGGGCTCAGACTTGTCCGTCCACAGTGCTCACAGAACCAGAAACAAGACTGCCACTACCAGCTGAAGATAGAGATCCTTGTAGTTGACTTCTAGCATCAGAGTCAGAACCAGACTCATATACATTAGTCACGGGTACAAAACCAGAAGAGCCATTTTGAGGACTATAGCTTACACCCTTAACTTGTGCAGCACTATAAGTTAACTCTGTGGACCTTTGAGGACTAATGTGACTTGGTACATCATTTCCATACCAGCTGTAGGAACGTTGTGGTTTCACATAATCCTGCACAAGAAAACCAGCACCAGCTTCATAGTTTACAGGATAGGCACTCCTGACAAAGCCACAAACTAGAAGAAAAAAAAAACACAATTCAGACAGACCGGTTATCAAACCTAAATTATACAACTTGCCTGGATAAATCTTACCACTTCCAAAATGGCCACAGACACAAAGACTGAAAAGTGCCAAAGAAAAACTGTAAGAGAAAAAAGTTGTTAGATGATTGCCACTTGTTAACACATGTCAGATACTACAATGTATCGTAATACCTTAAGAGTCGGCTTGTGGTCCCCTCCATGGCCAATCAAAAACACAACAACTTCTACCACCCCAGTAAAAGCACTACAAAACCATAGAAAACATACTATCAATTCAACACATGTCAGTTTTGCAGAACAGGACATTTTATAGTGCCAGCAACGGCCATTGACCAATTGCTTCCTGACAATCAGTTGTCATGGGAACACGTAATACTCAATTATTAGGTTCAGGTGTCACAACTCTGATCACACAACAACAGGCTTGTTTGAGATGCGCCTCGCCTGAAATGAAGGCGAGACTAGGCGGCTGCAGTGAAGGGAGGACTGAAAAAAGTGCAGGCAAGATGGACAGATCGTAGTGGATCATACACCTGCGAGATCAACGGCGCATATCGCGGGATTCACACTCATGCACTGTTTTGCTGATAAACTGGATGTAATTTAAGTTCTGTTGCTTTTATATGAAAATAAATATTATGAACAAGACACCCAAGTTTTTGTTATTTATTTCCATTCGAAAGACGTGTTTATCAATAACTTTTACTTTAATTATACATGTTTTTATAATTTTTTATAAATATGACAACAATCAAATTAACTCACAGAGAGATCGCAATGTCGCACATTTTGGGAATATTCACTCATAATTTATACACAAAAAAAACATGATATCAGAGTTTTAAAATCAAACATTTTAAAAAAGAACCATACATCACGGTTGTTTAAACCAATGAGCATTAAGCTGTGTCTTCAGTCAGTCGTTTCCCATCATGCTTTTGCTCAGTGCAGTCGGTGGAGAGCAACTGCACCCAACTGTATAATCCGACACGTCCGCCTCGCCATCGCGAGAGTTGTTTGACACACGTCAGCATGACATCAGTGCAAGTCAGACGTAACTTGGACACTTTTCTAACCGGCATGCATCTCGCGGGGATCACCGGTGATCGGTTCTGCGCAGATTTTGCTCATCTCAAACGAGCAGATAATTTCACATTCAAAATGCACTGAAACTACCAAAACACAATTCTTTTCCCAAATCAACTCAATCTTCCATTACACTAGCAAAGGTTTTCAACCAACAAACACATGTTGTCAGTCATAAAACGCAGACCCAAAAAACACTAATGTCAGGTTGCATTATACAATGATTTCAATGATTATATCAATGATTTTCTTTTGTAAAATGTATTTACAAAACCAGAATGGCACTCTCTACTGCATATAATTCACTGCATTTTATGTTACATAGTCCATGTTTACATTACAGTACAAAATTATTCCTAAGTTTTCCTCTTATTTGATGGGTGGTAATGTGTAGGTATTCAGTTAAATCTAGTTTTTTTGAAAGTATTAGATTTCTTTTATGCAGAATATATATCAATATTACTGTATTACGGTATTACTGTAAACAAATGCAAATTTCTCTCTTATTAGGGCCCGAGCACCGATGCTGTGACGACCCTATTGGAATTGCTCAGTCTATTATTCTTCTTCTCCGAAATTAATCACATTTTTGAGGGCCTAAACATGCTGGAAATCTCATGAAACTTTGCACATGCATCAGAAGTGGTGGAAATCTACGTTTCAGAATTAGGTGTGGCAAAATTTTAAGTATGAAATTCGGTAGACACGTAACAACAAATACCTACAAAAAAGTCCCTGGACGCAAAATCTGAAAACCCAACAGGAAGTGAGATATTGTGATTATTTATTTATTTATTTTGCCACTTCCAGGCGTTGTACTTCTCCTAGAGATTTTATCAGATCATAACTTCATATTTGTTTTGTCTAATCTAAAGGCTTTTTCAATGTTAAAAGATCTTGAGTTTTCACTGAAGGGTGTGTCCGGGGCTGCCGGAAAAAGTTCGATGTTTTGCCATGAAAGAAGAAGCTGTTGTAAGTCAGGCATTCAATATCAGCTCTGCCCAAAATTTCACGTTTGATAAGAGTCTTGGCTTGAAGACATCAACGTGCCAATATTCAGTTAGTCATAGCGCCACCTGCTGGCAAGAGGAAATGGCATGCTTTACTCTGTAATTCACTCCCAGAAAAACATTTAAATATGCCACAAAGTACCAAACATGCTAGAAACGCATTAAATCATGCAACACTTGATTAAAGGTGCACTTTGTAACTTTTCCGTCAGCCAGAGGTCGCCTATTCAAAACAAAGGCTCATGATGATGCCAAGTTTGAGCGCAAAATCTTAGGACATGTAGTCTTCACCTCACAGCCAGTGAAAAAGAATCGGTGTAGGATTCGGGCAGAAATCATGTTGATGGATGCGATTATTAACGTTACTGTAGTATGAAGCAGAGCAGGACCGAGTGTTGTGGAGCTGAGCAAGGCCTCTGGAGAGATTGTTAATAAGATGAACCCAACACATGCCTCGCGAGCAGTGGGACTTTTAATATGCCAAAGTCGCCGGCGCCATTTCAGCTTTTCCGGTCATGAGTATTAGGTAAGGCAACTCTGTTTATCATATTAGACACATTTGAGTGTGTTGAAAAGGAAGTTATGATGTTACTCTGTGCATTCGTTAGGCAGCTGAACATACAATTTTAATGTAATTTAAATTAAACAATGATTTTACATGAGACAATTTCTGTTTCCTTTTTGTCCTTATTTAATCTCTCACCATAGGAGCACCATATGAGATATCCTATAATCGGTGACAATATAGCATCTTCAGTGTCTTTATTTCATGTCGTCTTCAAACATGTTAGGGGCGGTTTCCCAGATAGGGTTTGAATTAAGCCAGGAGTAGGCCTTAATCTAGAATATAGTTAAACGTGACTTAAAAATGGCTTTCTGAAACACATATTTACACCTGGACAATGGAGCCCTGAACTAAAATAAACCAGATTCATTTAAAACCAACTGAATAAGCATGACAGAGGTTACCTATAAAACATGGAATGGAACAGGAAAGCTTAAAATTGCATGGAACTGAGGAGCAAATATAAAGAAAACAATGACAGCAGAAAAAGACAGCAATCAAAACAAGAGAAAACTTTTTTTGAAGCAAATTAGCAGCAACAAAAAAGGATCACATCAGATGTGGAATATATGAAGCCCTTAAAGGGACATGGTGAAGGGAAAAATGTGAAACAGGACAACAAATCACAAATGTTTTGGGTTCTCTTGAGAAACCTTGCGCTCGCAAAATGTTTTTCGTTCCCTCAAGAAACTTTGCGTTTACAAAAATATTGTGAGTAAACGCAAAGTTTCATCTACCCAAGCAGGGTTCGAACTCCAGCATGGAAGGCAGACGTTCTAACAAGATGTACATATATTGATCATCACTGATATATCCCAAGTAATACATGGGTCTTCTTTGAAACACAACATTGATCCAAAGTTAAACCTGCCTTCTGGTAGGTTTCATTTAAGATTCAATTTAATCCAGGAGTAGCTCTAGTCTTCCTCTAGGAAATCATTTTATTAAACTCTGGACTAGAGCAATCCTAGGCCTATTTAAAACCATGACAAATCAGATGTCTATTAATCTGGTTTAAAAGGCAGTTTTAGTCCAGGACTAGGCTTAATCTTTGTCTAGGAAACCCCCCTGTTGAGTTTGGTGTTGATTCCACGCATCTCCTATTGGGAGTTTATAAAAACTGAGCCTGATTATTCAAAATATGACTAACTGAATATTGGCTTATAGATGTCTTCAGACCAGGACTCTTATCAAACATGTGAAGTTTAGGGCAGAGCAGACATTGTATGCCTGAGTTCCAACAACCTCCTATTTCATGGCAAAAAAAGACTGAGGCTGCCATGGACACACCTTTCAGGGAAAACGTAAGATTTTCAAAATAGCTCATGGGGCAATTAGGGCTTAAAAAAAAGAAATAAAAAAAAAAGACCAAAGAGAGAGTTGAGTTAAGAAGTTTATTAAAACTACTAAAGTCATATGACCATATTAACTTCTCCACTAGACACCACAGTTTGCCCACTAGAGATGGTTGAGACGTTAGCATCTCTTCCTGGAAAAGAAATGGTAGAATCATGAGCCACTCAACCAAATGATCATGTTCCTGAAGTCAGTTTACAACAAGCACTCACTTTTCCTACTGCAGCTTTGCTCACAGGAGCCAGAAGAGGGATGGCACACCGCTGTACTACAGTGGATGAAGAGCTAACAGAAGGGGAAAGGGTTAAGCCACAGAAGAAAACAAATAAAACATTAAGGATTCAGGTAAGGCTGCAGAACATACGGTTTCCTGTAGAGGAGCCAGTGACGCTGGATCCACAAATGTGAACATCTTCACAACAAAGTGCTTGTAGTGGGTTGGGAACTGAAGAGTAGAAGATCCAGCTACCGGAAACAATGTGGTCAGGTAACGGTCATCCTGGTAAGGGCATCTGAAAGGCAAAGAGGCAGTCAGAAATGCCTTACAGCACAATAGATGGATAAAGACTAGACTTACCCATCAACCAGAAGGTCCCACTGGGGTAAACTGAGTGGACTGGGGGTTGATGTCGCCCAGCAACGTCCCAGCATTAGGAAAATGTTGGGGTCGGTCCGCTCCAAAATGCGCACCTCAACATACACAGGCTCACGCAGGACTTTTGTGACAGGATAATCAGCATCACCGTAGTAGGACGTGTACGCCTCATCCCCTGAGGATGAATACTAGCTTTAACCAGAAACTGATGCAACCTGGAGTTTCAGAAAATACTTTTGCATACTTGGGACAGACACTTACCTTCTGCACAGCCTTTGGTGACACATTGACCATTTGCCAGTCTAAGCTCCACCCTGAGGGGTCCAGGAGCCGCTACTGGTGGAGGTGCTGGAACAGGGTTGACCTCCACAACCAGAGCTTCCACAGAAGTAGCAGAGTACATACACTGGAAGAGAAGCCTAGACAAACAGTGAGCTTGTAGAATGTGTCAAGGATTAACATTCATACTAAAGAATAAGAGTCACCTACTCAAAATGGCTGTTCCTTGTGATGGAACCAAGTGGTCCGACACCCACTTCATACGAGGAGAACATTGGGTTTTCATACACCACAAATCTACTGTCCTCTTGCAAATAGTGGAAAACCGTTGGCATCCAGTCCATTCTAAGCCATGCAGAACAGAACCACAAGCAGCTATACTCACCATCATGCTTGTGCCACATGAAGTGACAGGGAACTGGTTTATAGCAAAGGAAGGTGTGGATCCCACAGGACTGCAAGGTGGGTCATTTCCACCAAGGAGATGGACTGAGTCCAGCCTCAAGCGAGGCAGTGTCACATCTCTAGCCACCACTACCACAAACTGACCATCTCTTATACACTGGACAGTCACTGGAACAAGGTACATGAGCAGGTTATTGCTGAGGAGCAGTTTAACATGAACCCCTTTACATTGACTCACTCTTACCTGCCTTCCCATAGAAACACTGCTGTCCGTTAAAGCAGCAGTTGATAGCTTCACACTCAACACCACTGGTACCAGGTGGGCCACATTGGATCTGCTCATAATCAGCTACAGCACATTTGTCAAGGGGCTCTGCCTGCACCACTGGCTGCTTAAGCTGAACAAGCTAGTCAACGGTTTCCTCAGCAGGTTCAACAACAAGCTAGTCAACAAGGAAACTGTTGACTAGCTTGTTGTTGAACCTGCTGAGGAAACCGTTGACTAGCTTGTTGTTGAACCCGCTGGTCAGTTTGGTGTAACATCAGAGCTTGAGGATTCTGGGGCAGATTACTCCACTGTGGAACACTGTGCTTTGTAATGTACTTTATGCATTGTGTGATCCTATGAATAATTGTAACCACAGTTGTAATATATTATAATACATCTTTAAAAATAATAATGCATTAAAATATGACAAACAACCAATTTAAGATGTAACAAGGAATCTGTAAATATTATAATGCATCATACATAAAGGCTTTAAGTAAAGTGTTATCAAAGTTTTTTTTTAAACACTGTTATGAATTTATAAATAATATTTCACATTTAACAACAATTTATTATGGTTTTAGAGTTGTACTAATATCCAGGCCAGGGGTGACAGTTAGTGGAAGTTAGAGATTACAGTTTGTAAAGTTTTAAATATTGTCCTTACACAAACGCATCACTTCACTTCAGAAGGTCATTATAACCCAGATAGCCACTGACGCTGTAACGGAACAGGGCCGCAACCGCAAAACGATAGAGCCGGGTCTGGTCCGCATCCGCCTCACGGACTCGTTCCTGAGTCCAAACGCACATCGGGCCGAAGCCGTTTCTGGTCTGTTTTTAGGGGTTGTTGCGGATATGTGCCAGCGCCGATCCAGCACCGCCTGATCATCCCGTTACAGATGCGTAACGAGTGCGTGAAACGATTCCGCCTGCCGGAGCTGTGCCGATGTGTTACGATTCCGCTTAAATCACCACTGGATTGTTCTTTGCCTTATTTTCGGCATTTTTGTCAGTTAGGTATTTTAGTAACGTATGCTATAGGCATAGGCCTACATTTTCCATAGTCTGTGGAATGTCCAGAAACACATTTTCAGCCTTGGCTATAAATAAAAAGCTTGACTTGACTTGATAAAGGCTAGTTTCAGTTGGAGCAATGCATATTGGCTATAGCTGAAATAAATCGTTTTAATGATTAAAACGCATACTAAAACAACGTGAACAAAGATAACAAACACAGAATTAATGACCACAAATTCATAGATTTAATTATAAAACGAACAACAAAGTCCTGAACAAAGTCAACAATGAACACAGAACACAGTCAACAACAAACACAGAATGAATGGATAAAAATGCCTATTGTTATTAACACAACGTGTTGCTGCTCCTGCTGCTGATGCCAGTCTCTCCTGGTGCCCTCCTCTCCTGTCCGCCCAAAGGCTATCCACCGGGTCTCGGTTCAAATCAGAAGAAGAAAAAAACATGTGCGGTAGGCTACATAAATCGCAAAGTATAAAAATATAAACGTTTTATTTCCCACTGACCTCACATTCAGAAGTGTCGCTTAACTGTGATAAGATCTTGGATTGTGATTGTGCTGGAGCTGAATACAGTTCCGCCGGGCAGTGCGGTTTGCCATAACTGGCTGATCAGGATACACCGGCGACAGCCACGTCGTCCAGCGAATGTTCACCGGTCCCCGTGTGCATTCCTCGCGTTCTTCACCAACCGTCCGCCTCTTTTGTGGATATTCTCGGTTCTTTTGCAGTTGAGACAACTCCAGCGGTATGAACAACCGGTGAAATATGGCCATCGGTGACATCAGTCCAAAAGTGCTGAACGATCGTACCTCAACACAGATGAAACGAGCACGAAACCAAACACGTTATTAACATAAAAACACTATAACAACTAATAAAGTGCAAGGCAAGCTCATTATCTGCTTTACACTCAGTTTGTAATTGTAAAACAACGTTCAAAAACCAAAAACGGGGACTGTCTGGACATCCTAAGCTAAGATATCTTTTAAAATTCAGTTATAAGCGCAAATATATGCCATGATAATACAAAGTTGATTCGGTTATCGTATAATTTGACCTATTCTGTGCTACATTCATAGGCTATTTATAGCGCAGTAGCGCTATCAGATGCGGCTTTAACACAGACTCTGTGGTGCGCAAATAACAGCCTTTAACGTTAACTGCGATCTACAAAGCAAACAGCATTTCACTTGCACGTTTAAGTAATAGACAGTAAATTAGAATAAACACATACAAATAGATGTACATAATAAACACGTCCAAACTTACGTGTGGTAGCTCGTCAGATAAATCTGCGTTGACAGCTTGGTTTGATGATTTTTTTAAAATAATTTTTTGGCGCTTCTGACTGAAGTCCGTAGTACGGATGTGGACCGTATCCGCAAGACGACAGTCAAGCGAGACCCAACGTTCACTTGGCGCTGTCGTAAAACGGACCTAAAACGGAGCTCAAACGGACATGTGCTGTAACGGACGTAGCATCACAAAATGTTGCTGTATAGTTTTTAAACACTGATAATATTACTCAGCTTAATGCCAATGCATTTATCTCATGCTCTAGATAGAAAAAAAATATACAGACAGGTAGGCCTAAGCATGTTGTTTTGAAAATGTTTATTCCACGGAGTTCTTCACACAGTTTGAGAAAGTATTTCGGATGTGGTCCACATCAGGTAGTCTCTGTCAAAACAGTGTTGGCTCAAACTGCTTTTGCAGATATGGGCCAGAGCAGTTTTTAGCCCTTTTTTAAATGCAGTCGGCTCAGATATGTATCACAGATTCGGGCCACACCAGTGTAGCCTATGTGAAAACTGTATCGGCTCAGATTCAAATAGCAGATCTGGACCAAATCAGTGTCAGACACAGCTAACGTCTTTCGGTTACCTATGGGAAAAGTGATCTGGGCCAGATCTGTAAAATGATATAAATACTGAACTGATGGCAGTTAGAATGTTTAAGCTGAAACCTCTATCTGGCACGGATCTGGTTCACAATCAGAAAACGTCTCTAAGATAGAAACGGAGGCAAGGGGCTTAAAACGGATCCGGGCCAAATGTAATTGCTATCTGGGAATCCCCACAGAGCAGTGTGGAGCACTTTTATGATGGATAGATGCACTTTTATGGATTTCAAAACAGGAACAGCCAATCACTGCCATTATAAAGCTTGGAAGACCCAGGACATTTCTTAATATAACTTTGTTTTCGTCTGAAAGAAGAATGTCATATACACCTAGGATGACTTGAGGGTGAGTAAATCATGGGCTCATTTTCATTGTTGTGTGATCATTTTTCTATCCCTTTAAGTTTGTTTTTAGCTAGATTGGCCTTTTGAGTAGTTCACTTCACTTGAGTATAATTTTTGAATGAACTTTTTACACCTCTGCCCATGCCATTTTACTTTAGTTGCCATAGTAATTGGTTTGGCTAGGGAAATTTGGCTCAAATTCAGGTTACAATCCACCCATATGACACACACACTGCCAGCAGGGAAGAAGACCGCACACATGATCCACAGCTCTGCTCTCCTCTCCCCTAGCCATGCAAAACTGACCACTTTTCCACATCTACATCTCTTCTTGACACCAGGAATGAAGAATTTGGACTTCATATTAACACAAGGTAAACATATAGAGAGTTTTAATTTTAAAACCTCGCGGTGAGTTGGATTGACACTTCTTCATGACGTCAATCTATCCATCCAGCCGGCTAACATAAGCTAGCAGCTTAACTCATTCAAACATCTCTAGATATGTTATAACAACTGCTACTCATCTGCAGACTGTGCATTTAACACCTAAGATTGAGGTTTATGCCGGATTGTGGATTATTTTCATCACTGTATACACAGGAGTTGTTATGAATATAAATGTTAGCTTGTTAGCTAACAGCCGAGTAACAGCACGCGCATTTATTTACAAAAACATTCAACCCCGACTAGTTTAATAACAGCTAGTGTAGATGTTGTTGTTTGGTCAAATTTTTTTTAGCAACATTTTTTTAGCAATGTATTTCTTTACATAATATACGCCAGATAAACTAACCTGACTCAGAGCTAACTTACTTAAGTCAAATGTTTCATTAACAATGTTGTTTTTTTATTTCATTTAAAATGCAAAGATTTAGTTCATATTCATATGTCATGGTTTTACCCTTAAAATTAAGTGCTTTTGTGGGACTACGCTACTTATTTTCAAGCATGGTACTAACATTATTACTGATTTTACTATGTTATTTTAGCCCAGGGGTTTTCAAACTGGGGTCCTCCAGAAGGATCTAAGGGGTCCGCTGAAAATTTCAGAAAAAAAGACGATATAGTCTACCGAAAACTAGTTTCTAAATGTTTCTATCCTTTCTTGCCGTATACATATGTTCCAGAATTGTATGTGTTTAATTTGTATCTTTCTAGTGAGTTTTTTCTCACAATAGTCCTCTTTATCATGCTCACTGGGGTTGTAAGGCGGTGTTAAATAAATTTATTGTGAAATAATTTTTAATTGAAAATTTCAGGTTTATAAATCCAACAATAATTATAGCCAATTAAGGTTTGGAAACAATATGTTGTATTAATTGGATGAATCAGTCTCTCCAGATGATTGGGCAGATGACCCAGTCTGTTGTGATTGGTCTACCGTGTACAGAATGTGTCTCCGAAGCTAACGTTAAACGGCCATTACCATAACTGAAGTTCAGGGGCGTATTCCAGGTATTCCTCAGTTCATTTTCATAAAATCAATTCAGTTAGAGATGCTACAATTAAAAACTGAACGTGTCTGTTCAATATGAGTGAGTCGATTGAATGTCACGGCCGTCACGGCACAAACGCAACAGGATCGGATTACATTCATCACATGAGCTGAGGTAATCGCGGGATTCGCGGAAATAAGAAATAAAAAACATAATTCTCTCGTCTCAGGGTCATATGAGGGGGGACAGTACAATAATTTGAATATACTCCTGGGTTTCTACTGATACAAAGCTTAATGCTAATCGCTGAAGTAACCCTTTAAGAGTAAGTTAGTAACTTTTGGTTTCAAAAACAGGTAACTTTCAGGGTATGTAAGTGGCCATAACAACTCGCTCTCCGGAACAGCCCATGTTCAAGGGTTAGTTCACCCAAAAATGTAAATTCTGTCATTTATGACTCACCCTAATGTAGTTCCAAACCCGTAAGACCTCCGTTCATCTCCGGAACACAGTTTAAGATATTTTAGATTTAGTCCGAGAGCTTTCTGTCCTTCCATTGAAAGTGTATACACAGTATACAGTACGTGTCCAGAAAGGTAAGAAGTAAGGTATGAAAAACATCATCAAAGTTGGCCATGTGACATCATTGGGTTGGTTAGACTCTTTTAAAGCATCAGCAATACATTTTGGTTCAAAAATAACAAGAAACTACGACTTTATCCAGCATTGTCATCTCTTCCGTGTTTGTTTGAATCCGTGTTCACGAGTCCACAGTGACGCTGCTGACGTAAGACGCTGCTGATGTGTTATCTGGCTTCCATGTAGTCTGAGGGAGATGCACGCTTTGCGTCTTAGGTCAGCAGCTTACATGCAGCTCCATGCATGTGTGTCCCTGGGTTCTAGCAGACCAATCACAGCACTTGCGGACCGCGTAGAATTGGCGCGTTGTTACATTTTTGGAGAGGTGGACGTCAGGGTACATCGTAGGCTACTCGTGAAACACACAGCCTATGACGTAGCTACGGCAAACATTCGACGCAGAAGTATGAATTGGGCTTTAGGCTGTGTCTAGTTAAGCTGCTAACTCTTTTGTTTTGAGATGCAGCTGATGCTTTTGTAACATTGAGTGTACGTGTTATATCACAGAGTAGTATGCTGGACGTGGGAAAGTGGCCGGTGTTCGCCCTCCTGCCCCCCGAGGAGCTGAGGCTCGTCCGTCAAGCCTGTGTCTTCGGCAGCGCTGCTAATGAGGCCATCTACGTTACCGTCAATGATGAGGTACAGAAATGCTGAAAGCCTTTAATGGACAGATCAAGCATAAATGAAGATAGGTCCTCGCTGTTCATTAGGTTGGGTGGAGCTCCTGCTCTGTCACACTCACACTCACACACACACACACACACACACACACACACACACACACACACACACACACACTCACACACACACTCACACACACACACACACACTCACACACACACACACACACACACACACACACACACACACACACACACACACACACACACACACACACACACACACACACACACACACACACACACATACACACATCAGGATGCTTCCGGAAGAAGCGCTTCAAAATGTCAAATCAGTCAGAAGTAATGCAAATTGTTTACATGTTTTTTTTTATTTAGAGTAAATTTATATCCATTATGTTGCATTTTTTTTTAAAGTGTAATATTAAATGGTTAGATCACCCAACAATTACAATTATCCCACAATTTACTCATCCTCAAGCCATCTTAAGTGAATTATCCAAACACAATTATATTATAGTAACTGCGATTTTGAAGCCCAAAAAGTGCATTCATCCATCATAAATGTAATCCATATGGCTCCAGGGGGTTAATGAAGGATAGGTTTTTTGGAGTCGACTCCGATTCTCGACTCCCACTGTAGGTCTATGGAATCTACTCTTCGACTTAATTTACTTTACATCAAAACAGGGTCCGAAATAAGACAAAATTGCTGTTGTAACACTAAAATTAAGCAAAAAAGTTTCTTTGAAAATTCCTCGCTTCATTTCAGTCACTCCTTGCTTCTAGTGCACTCAACTGCCATGCACTTTATAGGGATTAGAGAATCAGTTTACAAGTGAGCGGTTTCAGACACCGAGAGTCGATTCCTGTGCGGGAGTCGAGCCTGACTCAGGGGCTCTTTTGGAGTCGATTCCCCATCACAAATAAAGTCCTTCTGAATCGAAGCCATGTGTTTCTGTAAGAAAAATATCATTATTTATAACATTATAAACCATAATCACTTGAATGGTGGAGGAGTGAATTCTGAAATGTAAAATTAATGGTTATTTCCATTTCCTTGCAGTAAATGCTGTTTATGTATTTTATTTTGGCTATATAAATTATTTATGACCCAACAGCCAGAACCAAGCAGTCTGGGTAAAAAAAACCCCCAGCCAATTATATGAGTGCTTCAAAATCAGTTACTACCATTAATACCATTATAAAGCATGGAAAAGCCAGGACATTTTTTAATATAATGTGTTTGTCTGAAAGAAGAAAGTCATATACACCTAGGATTACTTTATATTGATCAAAAGAGAGAGAAAAGTAATTTATAATGTAACAAAAAAATGCTGTTTTGTTTTACTTCTATTTGTCAGAGAATCCTGAAAAGAATATATCACAAAAATATTAAATAGCACAACTGCTTTCAACACTGATAATAATCATAAATGTTTCTTGAGCAGTAAATCATCATATCAGAATGATTTCTGAAGGATCATGTGACTCTGAAGACTGGAGGAATGAAAATACAGCTTTGACATCACAGGAATACATTACATTTGAAAATGTATTCAAATAGAAAACAGCTATTTTAAATTTATAAAATATTTATATAATATTTCATACTATTACTTTTGATCAAATAAATACAGCATTGATGAGAAGAGACTTCTTTCAAAAACAAATATTTCGCTCAACTTAAGTTCATCTTTAAAAAATCAAATACTGAAAATATAATATTTAGCAGTTCTAAAAATGTGTATCCATCTTTCTTATTGTACATATTGTGAAACTATTAATTTTATTTCTAATGTTTTATTTACATTTTTAGACAATATAGTATATCATTTTATATGCAAACAATACTAAAATTCTGTTGATAATTACTTTCATGTTATGGAATATAAAACTCTATACTTGCCTAAAAATGTGAATAACACATAGAAGAGTTGGCACATGACAGTGTGTCAGGATAAGTAAAAATCTAATCTACAGCAGACAAAAATATTTTGTTGAGCCCTGCACACAAACACAGACGGAGACAAAGCCAGAGTGATCTTGGGCTGGTGATAAGCAGATAGAATGAGGCTATATTTAGGCCTGTAATACTAACACAAGCCTTGTTTGCTTCATGAGAGGAGCTCTGGTGTACGTCCTGAGCCTGGACACTTCCTTTTTTAGCTCTTCTTTCCTTTGTTTTTATAGATCTTTGACTACAAAAACAAAACATGGAGAGCACTTAATGTACCGTTTACCTTAACGGCAAAGGTTTTCTCATCAAAGCAACTCTTGAGAAAGTTCCTCTCACGTGTTGCTTCAACACATTAGCAGGGATCAATTGCTAAAGTGAGAAGACAAAGTGCCTTTAAGAATGCTGTGTAAACAGGATTGCAGTTACGTTAGAAGGAGCAGTCAGAGTTGAGCATTGAGAGGCTGACTGTCACTCATCCAATCGGAGCCATGACTATCCGTTCTGTAACTATATACACCGGGCCAGATTTACTAACAGCTTGCGCCAGCGCAAACCTCTTTTGACGTTAAAAAACGAATATCCGGTAGACATTAAGGGAAAAACGAGTGCTGAAAAGGCATGGACACAGTTACTGTATTTTTGTGGCTGAACTTACTGCATATGCGTTTGTAGGAGTTTACTGCATTTGCAGAATTTATGGGAGTAGAGTAGCGGTCATGAACTGTATTTTTTTAATGTTCTTTGAGGTCCACTTATAAGCAAGATTTTTACATTTTTAAAAAATCCTAATTTAGAAGTAAAAGGCTATTTTCTATCCCTTTTTAAATGGTTAACAGTTTTTCATATTCAAAATAATTTTCAGTGTCAACGCCATAACACATGTGGAGCTGTTTTGAAAACTTGCGTTGTTCGCCATTACAAAAACTTTATTTGCCACAATCAAGACTTATGAAGCATAAGAAGTTATCTGAACATATTGTTTGCCAAGCCAGGTTATTTAAAAATGTGCGGCACCTGTAGGGCCCTATAATTTCAGCGATCACGGAATCGTGGAATCGGCATATTAATGCGAAATGATTTGTATTTTTGGTAATTTTTTTTTTTTTTTACTTGAAAGAAAAAGCTAGTGGAGCACTTTCATTTAAACTTATATAAACTAATAACATTTATTTTACTGGACAGTTTAAAGCTCATAACAATTAATATTTTATGTTGCATTATGCAGTATTTGTCCTGAGTACATGTGATGTTTGTTACCTCAATAAATTTAAGGTCATTCCTATTTTATGTTTTATGTTCTATTATATTAACATTAAAAGCACACTCTTTTTACGACTAAAATAACAGTTAAGGGTAAAAAAACTGAATTCCCAAAAATTAAAACGGAAAAACGGAATTTGCAAAAATTTTAATGGAAAAAACGGAATTTGGGAAAAAATAAAACGGATTTTATAGGGCCCAACACCTGTGTAGTTAAGAGATCAACCACTTGTTTGTGACCCTATGCTAATTTGCATTGGTCATATTGGTCTTTATTTTGTGCATTGTCTGTAAATCACTCTCAGAACTTTAGACACTCCCTGTTTAGTATATCTGGTCCTGGCCCATGATCCATATTGCAATAGAAGTAAACTTAATATAAAACTTATTTGACAACCATTAATACCCAAACTCATGTTTTTCTGTGTTCGCCCGCAGGTGTTTGCACTCGGGACAAACTGCAGTGGTTGTCTGGGGCTCGGGGACACGCAGAGCTCCATCGAGCCCAGGCGGATCGACATCTTGTGTGGGAAGAAGATTGTCTCTTTGAGCTACGGCACAGGGCCACACGTGGTCATCGCCACTGCAGGTTGGACAAATCTTTTTAAAGGCACAGTATGTACATTTCACCGCTAGATGTCGCTTATTCAAAACATAGGCGCAGCTTGATGACGCCGTGAATGAGCATGGTATCATGGGAGTTGTAGTCTTGACTTTTCACCTCCACAGCCGATGGAAAGGAATCTGTTTTGTTAACGTGGTATGAAACACGAGACAACGAGAGCCTTTGGGAGCGAATGCTAATGAGAGACCTGCGCGAAACACCAGTCTCTGAGCTTTTATTATGCTGATGCTGCTTCCGCTCTTTTTGTTACGTATGTGGGGTAACGCAGCGCTGTTTCACATGGTTAAACCAATCATACTAAACACAAAGTTATGTTATAACAATACTCAATGCGTTTACTCTGTGGCTGCTATGAGAGACTCAGTAATCTAGATCGATATTAGAATATCATATTAATAAAAGCTGGATGTCTAAATGACTGTTGCTAAATGACATGCAATTAATTTTAAAACATATTGTAGGATGGAGACAGCTCTCTCTGATGAGCCACTTAACAAATTAGCATTGTCTATGAGGCATGGTAAACACATTACTCACAGTAGATCAAGTATAATAAAATAAGCGATTCAAACAATAAGACTAAAGTCACGGTCTGTAACACTGGTTAAAATAGCGGATTTCTCTGGATTTATACATTGCTAAAAAACTTTTTAGATAATGTAAGTATACAGGTCAACAAAATATATAACATTGGTCTAGGGGTTTTTGGATATTTTTGTCTAAAAATCGTACATATTGTGCCTTTTAATATGGATTGGAACAACTGCAATGATTTGGTGTAGAGGGTATTCATTGATGTCACTTTCCCGACGAAACACGCCCCCTCTGCCTGACTAAGTGGCAGAAGAGCCAGGAAACAATTCATATTCAGTGATCTGCTAACATGTACGCGTGCGTGCCAGAAGTAATGCAAGATTCAGTGAACTGAACCAATCATAGCGTCATGATGGAAGAGTAGACAAGTTAAGTTACAGCATGTCCACCATCTCTTGTGGGGGTTGTGCATTAAGCCATTTGTGTTGCCCTTACCACATTGTGCCACATATACTGTAAATGTTAGACCCAGTGACAGGCTGGCATGAAATGGCTTGCATAATACTTAGTAAGGAGGCCATAATAATTTTTGACTCTTGGCTGAAGTTAAGTTTCTCCAGCTCTCCCCAGGTTGGCAAAAAAAATCTCAAAATGCATCAGATTGATGCTTTAAAATATGGAATATTTAAATGCTCTCTCTCTCTCTCTCTCTCTCTCTCTCTCTCTCTCTCTCTCTCTCTCTCTCTCTCTCTCTCTCTCTCTCTCTCTCTCTATCTCTCTCTCTCTCTCTCTCTCTCTCTCTCTCTCTCTCTCTCTCTCTCTCTCTCTCTCTCTCTCTCTATCTCTATCTCTATCTCTATCTCTATCTCTCTATCTCTCTCTATATATATATTGACATTTTACCCCAAAATTCTAAATATTGACACAAAATGATAACTACAGTTGTGTCTGTAAATTGCAGCGATCCTTTGCTTCTCTTTTCTGTAGCTTTCGGCAGTCTGTTAAAATATACAGACTGAATGAAAGAACACTGAATTTGTTTTTGTGCAGGTGAGACGAGTAAATGCATGTTCACATTTTTAGTCCAGAACTACAATAACATCATGTTCACACAGTGCACACAATGCCTCTGCACTTACTCACAAGTTCTCTCAACATAACGACAGGAGAGCTGTTAGTCATGAGAAAACAAAGTAACTTGCACTACTTATTTGAAAAAGTAACTCCAATATTATGTTGTAAATTTAAAATGAATCGGATTACTTTTTACAGATTACTAGTAAAGACTAGTTACGTGAAAAAGTAATCTTGTTACGTATCTCGACTGACTGATAATGATAGTAATGGCTAAATTAAACGTACAATCTTTGTTGTTGATAATGGGGACAGATTTCTTTTTTTTTCATGCTGCAAAAATGTTAAAGTAATATTCACAATTTAAATATAAAGGGAAATAATAAACGCCTATAATTTTACAACCCCAAATCAGAAAAAGTTGGGACAGTATGAAAACGCAAATAAAAAAGAAAGTAGTGATTTCTAAATTTACTTTGACTTGTATTTCATTGCAGACAATATGAACACACAATATTTCATGTTTTGTCTGGTCAACTTCATGTTGTTTGTAAATATGCATCCTTTCCTGTCATTCAGACCTGCAATACATTTAAAAAAGTTGGGACAGGAGAAATATAGGGCTAGTAATGAGGTAAAATGGTTAAATAATGATGTGATTTGAAACAGGTGATGTCAACAGGTAATTGTAATTATGATTTGGTACAAAAGTAGCGTCCAAGAAAGGTCTAATCCTTTAGGAGCAAAGATGGGCCGAGGTTCGCCAGTTTTCCAAAAAATACGTGAGAAAATAATTGAAATGTTTAAAAACAATGTTCCTCAAAGAAAGATAGGAAAATATTTGGATATTTCACATTCAACAGTGCATAACATCATTAAAAGATTCAAGGAATCTGGAGGAATTTCAGTGCATAAAGTACAAGGGTGCAAGCCTAAGCTGAACAACCGTGATCTCCGATCCCTCAGGCGGCACTGCATCAAGAATCGTCATTCATCTATAAGCGATATCACCACATGGGCTCAGGACTACTTTGGCAAACCTTTGTCAAGTACCACAATACGTAGTTACATCCACAAATGCCAGTTAAAACTGTACTGTGCCAAAAGGAAGCCCTATGTTAACAGTTTCCAGAAGCGCCGTTGACTTCTCTGGGCTCGGAGGCATCTGGGATGGACCATCACACAGTGGAAACGTGTACTGTGGTCAGATGAATCAGTATTTCAGGTATTTTTTTGGGAGGAATGGACACCGTGTGCTCCGGACCAAAGAAGAAAAGGATCATCCAGACTTTTACCAGCAACAAGTCCAAAAGCCAGGGTCTGTCATGGTATGGGGTTGTGTCAGTGCCCTTGGCAAAGGTAACTTGCACTTCTGTGAAGGCACCATTAATGCTGAAAAGTACATAGAGATTTTGGAGCATAATATGCTTCCCTTAAGAAGACATCTTTTCCAGGGACGTCCATGCATATTTCAACAAGACAATACAAAACCACATTCTGCACACATTACAAAGTCCTGGCTGCGGAGGAAGAGGGTACGGGTACATGACTGGCCTGCCTGCAGTCCCGACCTGTCTCCAATAGAGAATGTGTGGCGCATTTTGAAGCGGAAAATGTGATTACGAAGACCCCGTAGTGTTGCCCACCATAAGACTTGTTTGCAGGAAGAATGGGACACAATTACACCTGAAACACTTCATCACTTGGTGTCTTCAGTCCCTAAAAGTCTTTTAAGTGTTGTGAAAAGGAATGGCAACATTATAAAGTGGTAAATGCTTTACTGTCCTAACTTTTTTTTAAATGTGTTGCAGGTCTGAATGACAGGAAAGGATGCATATTTACAAATGACATGAAGTTGACCAGACAAAACATGAAATATTTTTTGTTCATATTGTCTGCAATGAAATACAAGTCAAAGTAAATTTAGAAATCATTTTTTACTTTTTTATTTGCGTTTTCCATACTGTCCCAACTTTTTCTGATTTGGGGTTGTATCTTAGCTGTGCGACCCATAAAACTGCTCATATATTATGATATATACTCTGTAGTCTTGTCCCTAATGATATTTATACTAGTCTGTCAAAATAGTAAATGTATATAAACAGACCTCTGGGAAGTTGGTGTGGATCTGATTTTGGAAATGTTCATAAGCAAGACGGAAAAACATGGTGAGCATCAAGAGGAATGTATAGAAGTGTAATGGCTTACATCATAGTTTCATTATTATCATTAGTATTTATGCACTATTTTTAACATGAAGGAAGGCGTTCGATGGCATTTTAATTTTTATTGTGGTGTCAAATTTCTTTTGAAAATGTGGAATTTTATTATCTGGTAAATTCAATAGCTGAAGTTTAATCTTCGATATAGTGTTTATGGTTTTCAGTCTTGAGATTACATCACAGCATTTCATGGGAGATGTAGTCAACAAACAAACATGATTTGGCTGGTTTAACGGTGTATCAGATTTGACTTTTGAAAGTGTTATTTCTCTGAGGTCAGCGTTCATCTGTTTAATATAATTCTAATAACAATGCTTAGATGTTGAAGTCTGCATTTTTGTATTTTTGTCTTTAGAAATACACCACAATACGGAAGCAAAGTTGATCACAATGTCCATTTCATGCCAACTTTAAGGTTTCATTTTGCGGTGAAACTCTCAAGGGAGAATTTTAAGACACTTTTTTTTGCTGTATTTGGTGGTGACTTAATGTGAGCAATATTTTAAACGTGTCGCAACATGGAGCTTTGGAGAACAAATCTGATCAACATAAAATTTTCCACCGAGGTAAAAGTTGAGCCACAACAGATGTTTTCAGATGGTCAGTATTAGGCCTGAGTCTTTGATTAAATCATGTGCTTCAGCTGTTCAAGTTTAGTTGTGTTTACTCTCATTCACAATCTTATTTGCTCATCAAAGGCAATGTATTGCTTTGGCCTTGTATTGTAGATTCTAGATCTGCTTTTTCAGTAAGTGTATCTCCTTATAAAGGACTTGAGCCAGTGATTTGTCCTCAGATCTGTATCTTGTGCTCCGTTTCCGTAGATGGAGAAGTTTATGCCTGGGGTCACAATGGCTACAGTCAGCTGGGTAACGGCACCACCAACCACGGCCTTACTCCTGCCCTGGTTTCCACCAACCTCATCAGCAAGAGGGTGACAGAGGTGGCCTGCGGCTCTCACCACACCATAGCCCTTACCACAGAAGGAGAGGTAAGAAAGAGATATGCTGCATGCTGGTTACGATTTTATCAAACAAACACAAGGAAATGGATCTTAAGACAGATTAGAGTGGGACAAACGCATGTTAATCAAAGAGCTTTACACAAGAGAAATAAACATATAGTACTAAATATGCACTCCAGAGTATTTCCAAACATGAGGAGCATTTATGAATCACTTGTCCAACAAAAGACAACATTTGATAACGTTTTTACTCACTTCATTAATACAGTTGAGTGTTTGAAAACATCCTTCTGTGAGATTATGTGGCTTCTTACACAGAATAATATGACCTTTTACTTCATAGTATTCTATACATTGTTAAAGGTTATGTCAACTAACATAAATATACATTATCATTAAAATAACCGAGAAGATTTGAAGTACTCCGATAAACCATATAATGTTGTAGTCTTATGTGTTTATTAGTCATGTTTAAACTAGGGTTGCACCGATACTAGTACTCCTGTGTCGGTCCGACACTGTGCTCATGTACTCGTACTCGTAAAACTACCCGATACAACCGCACCCAATACCACTTTATGGCAACTCACCGTGCACACCTGCAAACTAAAAGGGGTCTTGCTGAGTATCAGTGCACCACAATGACTTAGTCGATCCATTTTGTTTTTTGCCGCACGCACCTTCGCACTAGTGCGGACGCGGCGAGTATATAAGCTTAACCCCTCTTCATGCAGATCCCTCTCGGCACCGTGCAATAGTGTTAGAAGTGAAAGGCAGTTTAGTAGGGATGTGTGCAACGACTAGTCTAACCCCGCCCCCTCAGGAGACTGTATATGCGATCGATCCATTTGAAAAAGCACAATCTATGAATAGTCAAATCCCACACAATGCAGCTAAAAATAGATCACATACATGCGAATGCTTGCCTTACATTATGATCATTGTATTAAACTTGAGCGTTCACTAAAGCAACGTTAGCCATTATAGACATATTTATTTATATCAATCGAGTCAATGGACAGCACAGGACCAATAAGTCAAACCTAATAGCCTACTATAAACAGATTTCTTCAAATAAAAGTTAGTTGACATAAGTCAGCACGTTAAAGGGTCATGAAACCCTACAGCAAATTTTTTGAGATTTTAACAGAGGTATGTGTGTTGAACATCATTGAACATAATGTTAGCATCTGTTAGATTTAATTAAAAGGTGAAACTGGTACATTTTTATGTTTTTCACCCTATTTTCGTCTTCCGGGTTTAAAAACTACATTGCGTCCACGTCACAGCTTGTGCCGTAGCAGTGCACTATAGTGCTACGTGACACATCGGTGTCTCATTATTATTATTAATGAGACTGAGTTTTCTTATCCTATGAGAAGACACCGTCTCTTAATTATTCATGACAGCACGTGGTTCTTTCCAATGACAGAAGTGACAGTCTGTGTGTTCACGGAGTAGATGAGAGGAGTTTATGATCATGGGTCGAAAGTGTTTGTTTCCCTGGTGTAAAGGTTCGGGTGTGTTGCGTGGTTCTCCGCGATGCTGCCAGGGCTAGTCTCTGGCTGCAGGCGGTTGGTTGGCCATTAACTCAGGAGGAGAAAAGTCCTCCACCTCAGCAGAGCCCTGTGTACTGCTATCACTGTAAACTTCACTGTCGCTGTCCATCTTTATTATGGGTGTTCTGGGACGCGCGTAAGTTAGATCTCGGCTATATGATCTCGGTTGTTGTTTTTTCCGCTACTTATTTTTTATTTAAAAATATACATTTATACTGTGTATATATACAAACATAATTATATATTTATAATGACAATAAAAAAATGTGTATGTGCATTTCTATATTTTAAACAATTCCGATTAATCTAATATATGTAGCAAGGGACTCGGTTACTTTTAAAGGTCAAACAGACAGTTGTCAGTGTATTTTATTGGACTTTAATTTTGCATTTCGTTACGTTTAACCCCATATTTTTGTTGAGATTTGGCATGGGCCACTGCACTGACAGATGACAGTTGCTTGCCCCCCTCTTTCTCCCCCCTGCCTCGCTCTGCCACACCCACCCCCTCCCCTCTTCTCACGGGCATCCACGCCCATTTAAGTTGCATTTACGAGGTGGATTTGAGCTGAAAGAGGGGGTTTCATGACCCTTTAAGGTATTGTTGTTTGTTACCACGGCAACTACTTGTGTCCAGGTATGAACGCGTTTCTCGAGTATGAAAATGATCTGCACACGTGACAGTCTGCAAAATAGCAAGAATAGCTTGTTGTGTACAACTTTACATTATTTAACCGTATTTTCATATCTTTAGGATGCTGATATAGCAACTGTTCATGTGCAAAGTAAGTTTCGTTCATCATTTTTCTCCTTTTATTCAATATAAAATTTCATACCATATTGTCCCTCACAACAAGTAATAAGTATAAGAAACCTAAGCAAGGCAGCAAGCTTAATTGTTATACTAGTTTGTCATGACATGGAAGAAAACATGAAAAGTTTGTGTAAGCTTTAAAAATCTTCTCTCACCTTGCTTATCTTCCGAGTGGAGATTTCTCTGAAGCCTCCCTGTGCGCAAGCGCCAGAGAAAACCAAAGAATGCAAAGATATATTTGCATGCAGATATATACTTTTCAATATAATATAATAATTTCAAGATATAACATTAACACAAAGGTAATTTAAACATAGCCTTTGTAAAAAATATAAAGCAAAACATTAAATGTGCAACAAAAAATTGCGACTAGCAGCAGCACTTTTTTTTTCATTCACAGGATATTAATTCTTGATATCAATAATTCAATTTTCACTACTTGAAATGCTAAACAGCATCAGTTTGTATATTTACTTTGTTACAGTCAGAAAGTGAAAAACATCTGATGAAAATAAAAGAAGAACTAGAATTAGAATTAGAAGAACTGTAATGGTATTATTAAGTTCTCCTATCAGTACTTGGTATCGGCAAGTACCCACATTTAAGTACTTCTACTTGGTCTAAAAGTGGTACGGGGTAGAGCCCTGCGCGGACTGTTTTTATAAACCCGCACCCGCCCGCTCCCGCTGAATTTATGACCAGGACCGCCCGCTCCCGCAACCTATGTGTTCCACTCCCGCCCGCACCCGCAATGTTTGTGTCCACTCCCGCCCGCCCTCTCCCGCGGACTTTATCTCACAGCTTGTGAAAAATGTACACACTAAATATTCGTTCAAGTTAACATCCAGAATAACTTTATAACATATAATAACTTTAAACATGATTTCGTTTAAATAAGATGAAGTAACCAACGTGCACACACATGACAAAAACATTGGGTAGCTATGTGTTTTTATTTGCGTTATAACATACCACAAAACCGCAACCGCACTCGGTTTTTAGGCTGCATACACACTCTGTTGGAAATAACTGATTAAACCTAACCTAATACAGAGAACTTTGAGAAAAAAAAAAGGTTATACAATTTTATCAAATTAAATACACAACGAAATAAATAAAATAAATAGAATTCTTCAAAAAAAAAAAAATTATAATAATAATTATAATAATAGCCTTCTAAATTTAACAATATCGACTATGAGTCTGATATCTCGGGGAATAATTAACTCAAAAGGGATTTAATATTCATGAGTTTATGAATATTATTTGCTAGTCGTTCATTACGTTTATAAAAATTTTCCGATAAGGAAAATGTTTAATTAAATACAAGTAACCTTTAAGGAATTGCTTTAAGTTATCTTACTACGTTTGTCCTGCAAACTAGTTATAGACTTTCAAATCAATTCTCAATAAGGGATTACTGCTTTACGAGAGCATAAGAAGCATTAACTTTACTGATCAGGACAAATTAATATTTTGTATGTTCGTACAGTTATGTTACTTAAATCGTAGCGCTAAGCAGCATTAGGTAACGTTCAAGATTCGTAAGTATCATTGCCTTCATGTATGTGGACAAATAACAGCTTCAATTCAGAAATATCTTTTGGAAGTTTAATAACACAGACTTAAGATAACACTACAATAAACACAGAAAGTACATACTAAATATGCATCAAGAGAGTAGAATATAGATAAGACATGAAACTAAAATTGTATCTAAACGAAAAGAATGAGAGAGAGAGAGAGAGAGAGAGAGAGAGAGAGAGAGAGAGGATAACAGCGTTCACTTCAGTTCGTTACCAGAGTCCTCAAAGAGTTAATCTCGTCCAAAACGGAGGTAACACGACTTTTCAATAGCAGCTTGGATTGTAGGAATAAGAATACTTGCTTTAGTTTCTCGCTGGTATGTGTATTCTGAGTTCAAATGTCCCGCGCGTTCCGTGGTTCCTTTAAAGTCGGCTGGTATTGGCTCTCGGTTTGCGAAGAAGTTTAGCTGGATGCGGCCGGCTGTCTGAGAAGCATTGAAGCGGCTGTCTCCTCCTCTCTGAAGAACGTGGGTGGTGGATTGCCGGCGGCGTTGGTGATGCACAGCACGAGCAAAAGGCAATGAAAATGCGGGTCACATTGATACTTGTAGTTCAGGTCGGGTGACGCCCATTTCCTGGATGGTCCAATCGATTTTAGGGTTTTCGGCGTGAAACCAAGTTCTTTGTTTGGCTGAGTTGCGCCTCCTGGCTGTTACACCCATGGAGTCACACAAATGCATTTATCCTTTCAAAGTTGGCACTTTTGTAATAATGCATGTCCTTCAAATTCTTTTACAAGATTCGGTACGATTGCATTTTTCTGTTTCTAGAAATATCAAACAACACAGGTCTGAGATGTGAGAATCCACAAATACAAGCTTTCCACTGTCTATTGTCCTAAACAGCTGAGTTAACACTCATATAACCCTCCTAATTATTACAGACATATATACAAACATTCAGACAGAAAAGTATACATTTAGTACGTTTTTAGGGGGCTTTTAACCATCTCTTTAACATGAGCTGGGTGAACATTTCATTTGTGCCTCTCTATGTGTGTGTATGAAGTGTGAAAGTTCGCGATAGGGCTATTTGGGCAATAAAAAGTTCTCTCCCCGGGGAGATCAAAGGAATGCTCTTCCAGACATTTTGGCGTCGTTGAGACCATCGATCGCCTTATCGTGATCTGATAACGCGCTTCACGAGAGGCGCGAGACATCTGGCCGCCTGCCAGAGGAACAGACGTCATTGTGGCTACATAAATATAAAATAAAAATAACAGACTACTTAAACAAATAAATGTTTATTACTGGGTTGAACACATTGCTTTGTTTAGCCTACTCCATATTACTGTGAAGGAAAAGAATATTGCTGACTGACTGCGGTCCCAGACTGGTGTGTCTTTCTTCCGAGATCCACCCACACACACTGAATGCCTTCTCTGACGGCGCACTAGATGCGGGAATGCTCAAAATAAAACGCGCACATTTTGAAAGGACAGGAATGCGCTCTTTACTGAACTTCCACCACTTAAGCACATTGTCTGGATCTGGTTTGTCTGCAAGTCGACTGCCAAGATATTCTGCAATTTAAACAGCCTTTTTAATTTTCTTCTCAACTTCTTGTGTTCACTCCATTTTCTACTACAGTCCAAATCTCCCGCTAAATTTTCTGACCACCCACTCCCGCCCGCAGCAGAGGTAAAACCGCCCGCTCCCGCGAGATTTGCGTTGGGTCCCGCGGGAGCCCAAACCCAATGCAGCCCTCTATATCGGGGCATCCCTAGTTTAAATAATCAAAGCGTTTCAATCTTCTGTTTTTTAAGCTACAGCAATTTCCTGGAGTGGCATGCATCATTGTACTTCTGCAGGGCATATCGGAGTTTATTTATCAGAGCGCCCTCTGGCTTGTACAATGTAACAGTCAGGAGTCAATGGTGTAATGAATGCATGGAAGGTTAATGTGCAGTAGTAATGTTGGATCTTCCACAAAGAAACAAGTTTAAAGGAAACCAAATGAAATCAAGTCCAATCTGCAGCCCTTCGTGGCCTTTTCATCATAGTCCTTTAAAAGGCCCAACAGGAAGTCAACAAACTGTGTGCTGATTGAAACTATCAGAGAACAGCCACCTCAGCTCAGGGAAAACCCCACATAACACGGGAGTCATCACATAGGAAATAAACAACAAAAATTTCCCAACTAATTCTGGGACACGGTTCAGGAAAATTACCAGTTTGACAGTAAGGATGTTTCCATAGTACTAAACATACATCAAATCTCATTGAGGTATTTGATTATAAAGACGAGCAGCTGTGCGTCTTCACATAGTTGGCTGAACTTCAAAAGTGTCCCTGCAAGAATCTGTAGTTGGGAACGCTTGAGGTGTTTCTGAAGGAGTGGCAGTCAGCACTGTTCATGTATCTTCCTTTTACGCAAGGTTGAAATTAAAAGCATACATACCTCTGTCACCATATGTATATACATTCAAACTAGCGTTATTGGCATTGTATAAGTAATACAATATTGCCACAGTAGGAAATATATGTGTAGAAAAATAGAACAGTATACTTTTATAATGACCCGAAAGCGGTTTTAAACTTCCTGAAAGCGTTTTTAAACTTCTCGATATAACGTTAAAGCTCCCTAGCATGTTTTGTTCTATTTGCTAAGTATCAATCAAAAGAACTAAAATCAAACGCAATATGGCTTAGTGCCTTTTCCAAATAGCAAAATTGTATTAAATAATTAGGCCCGTCTAGTATGTGTGTGTGTGTGTGTGTGTGTGTGTGTGTGTGTGTGTGTGTGTGTGTGTGTGTGTGTGTGTGTGTGTGTGTGTGTGTGTGTGTGTGTGTGTGTGTGTGTGTGTGTGTGTGTGTGTGTGTGTGTGTGTGTGTGTGTGTGTGTGTGTGTGTGTGTGTGTGTGTGTATATGTGTGTATATATATATATATAAACACACACTGATCAGGCATAACATTGTGACTTAGTCCTCAAAGTTGATGTGTTGGAAGCAGGAAAAAGTGGCAAGCGTAAGACTTGATCAAGTTTGACAAGGGCCAAATTGTGATGGCTAGACGACTGAGTAGACTGTAGCTGCAGACCAGTCAGGGTGCCCATGCTGACCCCTGTCCACCGCCAAAAGTGCCTACAGTGGGCATGTGAGCATCAGAACTGGACCAGCAATGGAAGAAGGTGGCCTGATCTGATGAATCACGTTTTCTTTTACATCACGTGGATGGCCGTGTGCATCACTTACCTGGGGAACACATGGCACCAGGATGCACTATGGGAAGAAGGCAAGCCGGCGGAGGCAGTGTGATGTTTGGGAAATGTTCTGCTAGGAAACCTTGGGTCCTGCCATCCACGTGGATGTTACTTTGACACATACCAACTACCTAAGCATTGCAGACCATGTACACCCTTTCATGGAAATGGTATTCCACGGTAGAACTCCTCATTCTGAGCAACTTTTGCCTCTAGGACCGTCAATGTCAATCAAATGGTTCGTTAAATCTCTAGGTCAATAATTATACATTTAGAAAATGGCCGTAGCCAAGTCCACCCAAAAGCCTATCATTCCTAAACAAAACCTAAGAAAAAATGGGTAAGAACATGCAACATATGATTTTTAAAAAAAGCATGCAAACTTTTATGGAGATCGACCCATAGATGGGGCTATAAATGTTTTAAAAACTTAACAAAATATATCCTAATTCCTATGGAAAATTGCCAGTATTGGCTATAAATGGTCTTTTCTTCTATGATTTAAGTGGTTACATGCTTGCTTAATATCTTTAATATCTTTTTACACATATGCTTAAAGGCCTTAAAATGCTTAAACCTCGATAATTGCTGCTCGCAACTATATTACTATAACATTTGACCAAAATCAAGCTCAAATGGAGTTTTTGACCTGCAAATTTTGTCCATCATTAGAATGGCACATCTGAGTAACTGCATCGCATTGTTTTTATCAGCGTACAGGTTATAAAGTTTATTTTAATTTATGTTAATTTTTGACATTTTGACCAAAATCTCATGCTATAAAAGATGAAGTGCTATGCACAGGTTTAGACAGTATTGCCTGTGACTCATTCTTTTCAAACATATTATTTGTGAAAAAATCTCTTCTCCACCAAACACAGAATTTTCTGTTTCCATGTTTTCACTGTTATACGCTAGGGGTGCGCTATTACGCGTCTTTTGAATGAGTACAGAATCTCCTGATCAAAACACAGGCGAAGAAGATGCAAAAACCAAACAAGCGATCGTATGTAAGCAGATGCATATGTAAAATAATGTGATCGTCAACATTAAACATCATATAAATAAAAACTGCCTAATGTTACAGAATGAAATGTGGAGCCAGGGCGAGCTACAGGACTGTGCAAGCATTAGGGGTGTTGATGGACTCAATCTACTCCATCTGTGTTTGATCATCATTCTGAATCTGATCTGGATTCTGAAACGTGATTTTTCTCAAATGTTGCGTTTTTTTAAAACTTACCCACATTTAAATGGAATGCATGAAGATAGAATAAAATGTTTATTTAAATATATATATATATATATATATATATATATATATATATATATATATATATATATATATATATATATATATATATATATATATATATATATATATTTATATAAATTAGTTAAATAGCCATTTACTTTAATATTTTTTGAAATTTTCTGATCCATTTCCTGTCCTCTCTTGTACACAGGTGTTTGCCTGGGGCTACAACAACTCCGGGCAGGTGGGCTCCGGATCCACGGCCAACCAGCCCACCCCACGCAGGGTCAGCAGCTGCCTGCAGAACAAGGTGGTGGTCAACATCGCCTGTGGACAGCTCTGCTCCATGGCCGTCCTGGACAATGGAGAGGTTAGTTTAAACAAGTTTAATCAATGCGTTCAGATGACAATCAATTTGAAAAAATAATCAACTCAATGAAATGTTTTACAGGCAGTGTTGGGGTAATTGCATTACAATTGGCACGACTTATGTAATCAGATTACTTTAAGTAACTAGTAAAGTAACTCATTACTTTACTTTCAAATTTACAACAAAATATCTAAGTTACTTTTACAAATAAGTAACGCAAGTTACTTTGTTTTCTCATGTATTGACTGACAGCTCTCCTGTCCCCATTTTGAGAGAAATCGTAAGTGCAAAGGCGTTGTGTGTGCTGTGTGAACATGATGATTATTGTAGCTCTGGACTAAATGTGAACATTTATTTACTCATCTCATCTGTAAATGGATCATCCACCAAAAACTTGGTTATGGCTCAACACTTGTGCCAAACTTTATGAGATACTTGTCAAACAAATCTGATTTCTCAGTTTCTCAACACAAGATTGCAAGAAGCCCTCAGATGGTATTGCATGAGAAACCATTATGCTACTGTGTTAAACCATTATGTTACTGTGTCTCAGTTCGAGCAGCCGAGTCTGTAGCCAATTTCAAAAAACATCTCAAGACACTTCTTTTCCAGCAGCACTTGACCAATAAAGAATAGCACTTATCACTCTATTCGTTTCTGTTTATTTATAAAAAAAAAAAAAAAAAAAAACTGTCCTGTGTTTTGTGTTTCGTGAGACTTGTTACAGCGCTTGCATATTGTTGCCCTTGACTGGTGTTGGTTGCTTCTATTACTCTCATTTGTAAGTCGCTTTGGATAAAAGCGTCTGCTAAATGACTAAATGTAAATGTAAATGTTAAATATAGCCACGTGCTACTTTGGAAAATCTTTAGAATGAATCTTCAGCCTGAGGCTTATTCATTTCACTTTTGGTGTGAAAGGGCCTTTACATTTGCCAAAAATAGAGCTTTTTTCTTATTAAAAAACAAACAAGCAAGCCCAACCCAGGTGAGAAAAAGTAACGCAAAAGTAGCACAACACATTACTTTCCATAAAAATAACTAACCAAATTAGTTACTTTTTTAGGGAGAAATGCATTTTTTATTTTACCTAACACTGTTTAGTAAAACCATGTATTAATGTTTGTTGGATTAGTAACCACATTAGTAAATACAATTCTGTATTTTGTAATTTATGCATGTGTTGTGGGGCATGAATAATTGTTTTTTGCATTAAGTGATATGAGCATGCAGTCAGGACATGTTGGCATGCTGTCGGGACATGATATTCAGTTCAGTTACAGTTTTGATATGTGACAAACGGTGATTGTAGCTGTCTCCGCTGTCAGCCAGGAGGCTAATTTTTGTGCCTAATTATGTCTTAAACTCAAATACCGTGAGAACTGTAAGAAGTTTGAGCCTTTTTAGATTTACACATTTATTTGCTACATATAGTTTTTGAAAACAGTAATATGGTGTCGTTGATACAATAAAAAAAAAAACTCTTTAAAACTGTTAATGTTGTGGTTCTTCTCAATACTTTACCCACACTCAATGTTGAGAGTTTTTCTCATTAGAAAGTTGAACTTTTTCATGTTTTCATTGTAGTTGTTCATGCTGTTGCTGTGCATTACATGCTGTAATCAGCACTGGGTTTAACTCAAGGCTCTGTGTTGACAGACGTATGGCTGGGGTTATAACTGCAATGGACAGCTCGGTTTGGGCAACAATGGCAACCAGCAAACCCCCTGCCGGATCGCTGCCTTACAGGGAATTAACATTGTACAGGTGACAAACAAAGACTTCTGGGTATTAATCAGTGGGATATGGTGGTCTTCTAAAGTGAGTTGGCTTTCATGAGAAAAGCTTAGGGAACAGCTTTTACTTTCCAATGAACAAGCAAACAATGCTATAATTATTTATTATTCTATCCTAATAATAACATACATTTTATGCAAGTCCCAATTTTATGCATATTTAATTTTTTGCATTGATTAAAATAACTGTAGTCATATTGAAAATTGCAGCGTTGTTTTAGTATTATTTATATGCTATTATAGTATTTGTTCATATTTTGATTTAGCTTTTAGATGTTCAGTTATCGTTTTAACTTAAGTTGGTAATTTAGTTATGTGCTTTTGTCAGTTTTTTTTAGCTTTAATTTATATTTAATTCAGTTTTAGCTTTCTGCAATTTCAGTTTTAGCTATTTTCTGTGCATGGCCTTTAAATGATCAATAGACAAACAAAGGAAATATTAGTATTAGACCAAAAAAACCAACCTTACATTATGTGAACATTCTAAATTATAGTGCAAGCTATTTTTGGTATATGGTCATATCAGTCATATCAGTGGTTTTGTAACAGCATGTGATCACCCTGTTCAACCACATGAATAGCATTTCCACAGTATCAGCCCTGAACTGTCTTCTGTCTACAGGTGGCATGTGGATACGCACACACATTGGCTCTTACAGACGAGGGATTTGTTTACTCTTGGGGTGCAAACTCCTACGGGCAGCTGGGTACGGGCAACAAGAGCAACCAGGCTGTGCCCACCCTCATCAACATGGACAAGGAGAGGTGAGATTCACATCACGGCTTCCCACCTGACTGATTTAGCAGAGACAGTTGATATGGCGGAAATAATTAACCTGTCATCTTCTGACCTGGTTTTATGTGCATTTGAATACATCTGGGTGACAGTTTAGACATACTGGTATTCATACCCTTAGTTCGTGTCATGCATTTCCTTAACATTTAACAAAGACACGATCAGACTGAGTGAGAAAAGTAGGTTAACAATGAATGGTTGAGGAAGCACAAAAGGAACTGTCATCACACGTTGGCGGCAAGAATTGTGGGAAACTGAGAAAGCTCTTCTCAGACAGTTGGGACTAGAAAAAAGTCTGTTTAGTTAATCATTTATACTTGAACTCGGCTTAAAACACTAAAGATCAGTTTGTTTAAGCACATATTGATTCTTAAGGACAAGTAAAAAAATTTGTAGACAAGGCCTACAATTTTACTGTACTTGCCATTTAAAAATATCAGCATATATATATTTTTGAGCAGAAGTGTATATGTGTAAGAGAACATTGACATGGCACAATACTTCTGAATATTGTTTAGAATAATCGAAAATCCTTTTTGTTGTGTAGTTTTTTGTAGTTTTTGAATAATGTGTCAAAATAACATAAATAATAAATTACTGTATGTGGTGGATTGTTTGCTGTTATTTCCTAGTTATTTTACCGTTTCAATCAAAAACTTTCACATGGTTTTAATGATATAACAACAGCATCTGTGTCACTCTTAGAATGGTGGAGGTTGCTGCGTGTCACACCAGTCACACATCGGCAGCAAAAACACAGAGTGGTCAGGTGCTGATGTGGGGTCAGTGTCGGGGTCAGGCTGTGGCTTACCCTCACCTCACTCACTTCACCAGCACTGACGACGTCTTCGCCTGCTTCGCCACGCCTGCGGTCACCTGGCATCTCCTGTCTGTGGGTAAGGGCGTTGTCCCAAAATCAGCTTTCTCACTGCATACTAAAGCTTTGCACTTTTGTTAACTTCTCAATGGTGATCGCCCACAAATTCTTTGCTGAACAGTCTTAGACCAAACAAACCGGCTCTGAGATGCCAGTATTACAGCATTTTAGTTGTGTTTGTGGGAGTTAATGTTAGGTTGAAAGCTGGCTAATGTTAGCTAACGTTACCTAGTTAGTATCTACCAGCATGCAAAACATTGTCATGTAGAGAGCACTGTCGTAATGGGAATTATGCCATGCTCTGAAAATAACAAAATATCATTGCCACTAAATAATAACAAGGCAAGGGAACGAATTTGTACTAATGTCAAGTAATGTCCCAATAAATCAGCATTGATTTATGAATATAGTCATATACACTGAATATGCTGTTATTGTTGCATACTGTTTTGTAATGTACTACAATACACAGAGGAGAAAATATGTTTCCCAAAGCAGTGTGATGCTTTGGGAAATGTTCTGCTGGTAAACCTTGGGTCCTGCCATCCATGTGGCTGTTACTTTGACACGTACCTCCTACCTAAGCATTGTTGCAGACCATGTACACCCTTTCATGGAAACGGTAAAAGGGGGACCAACACATTATTAGGATGTAATGCATTTTGTTCAAGGAAGGGGGCAGGAACTGGTGAACGTTTAACATGACTTTAATAAATAAACAAAACAAAAGTAATGCAGGCAGCCCCTCACAGACGACTGCCACACACACACACATACTAATATATAAACAAAACAACGTAAAGTCCATTCCTGGTCCTCGCTCACTCCTCCCAAGTCTCTCGCTCGTCCACCTCGCCACTATAGGATCATAATGTTATGCCTGATCGCTGTATGCATGTATGTGTGTGTCTGTGTGTAAGGGAACCCAACTAGAACCCTCTTCCTCATAACAAGACGCTTCACTTTGAAATGTATTATTTTTTGTTGTATTTCCTGACTCTTTTCTGCTCATTAGATGGAGATGACTATCTGACTGTTGCCCAGTCGCTAAAGCGAGAGTTTGATAGCCCAGAAATCTCTGACCTGAAGTTCCTGGTCGATGGCAAGTGTATTCACGTGCACAAAGCCCTTCTTAAAATCAGGTAACTTGAAACCTGCAATCAAATAATCTCCTACAGCCTTTTGCCTTTCATCTTTTTAGCCCTGTTTTTGGTTTATTAAGTAAAAATGGTTTATGATGTAAAAATATTTTTCCTGTTAACTTGAGGAAGCTTTCTAATATTGTTTTTCCTCAGGTATAGAAACAGCACCTGAAAATAGTGTGATTAGTCAACAGAAGATTTGTGGTTGTTTTCCCCTCCGGTGTCATTCCCATCATTTAATTGTAGCACCTGTCGCTGAACTGTTGACATGAACATGTACAGACACACTCCTGACCATGTACTGTTGCATAAGACACATTGTTGCATAAGTATTACTCTTTGTTTCTTGTCACTGTTTAAATGTTTGGAACCATGTGTTCTGTAGGGATCTAAACAGAGATGCAAGTGCAGACAGGACACAGGGAAGTTGTATAAAATAAATAGTGCAAATTAGACATAATAATAATAAAAGGGAAAAGTAAGATGTGTAGTGTAGTTCAGATTCATAGAACGTGTCAATAGCCGCGTTTCCACTGCAAGAAATTACCCCAGGAACTAGGGACTTTGGGGTGGTACTCTGTGTGTTTCAACTGGAGGAACCAGGGTCTAAATAAAGATCCGGGTTAACATGTCCCCCTCAGAAAGTCCCTGCTTGCGAGGCTGTACTTTATCAAAGTTCAGAAACTTTCAGGGCTGGGACTTGGGCACTGAACATGCTGATTGGTTGAGTTCACACATCATTTAATTTCAACCTAAAAGTCTGTTGCGGTGTGTGCAGTAAGAGTTGTTTGCTATTCGAATCAACAATGAAGTTTAAAGAATATGACCGACGACAGACGACGAGGTTCAGGCTTTATTAAGTGTATTTGAAGAGGATGAACTGTAGTTGGTTGTGGAAAGTCGCGCGCAGTCCTATGTCACCGGACTAATCTTCATGGTACTTTAGACCGCGATGGAAACGCAGACAGTAACAGGTCTGGGAAAAAAAGAGTTCCTGGGACAAATCGTTCTGGGTAATTTCAATGGAAACGGGGCTATAAATACTAGGGAAGTTTAACCCTTACTGCACACCCCCTATTTTGGCAAGTGGGGCATGACACAACCGAAATAAAAAGGTAGCTGCTCATAAGTCATTCTAAATAGACACATAACCAATATATATTTAGAAAGCTAACACTTGAGAGTTTAGAGTTCAAGACTCAGATTTACTCAGACTGTTATTAATATGGAGATATATACAAGCATAAACATAAAAACATTTTTTTTTTTTTTAATGTATAAAAATATTATGTGGATGTGGTATAACCACAATTAAAGTGAAGCCACAAGTCTGCTCATGCTTCGTCTCAAATCTGAAGATTATATCTCTGAAACTATGCATTTTATGAAGCATTTCCTGGATAGAAAAAGACAGAAACTTGAAAGGCTTGAGTGCTTATGTGGAGCAATTAGCAGTACAGTCTTTGTAAGCTGTTGTTTGAATAGTTTCTTTGCAGATTTAAACAGTGGCGTAGGATCATAACTCATTGCTTTTTAAAAAACAATGCATAAATAAAAAAATGTAAAAACTCGTACATTTAATAATAATAATACATTTTATTTAAAGGCGCCTTTCTCAGCACTCAAGGACACCGTACAAAGATACAATAATAATTAAAAAAAAAAAAAGGTAAATAAAAGAAGAACAACTAAAAAGCATGTGACATTTAACATATGCACACCTCAATGACTGCAATAATTCAATGCAACTTTGACATTGATCCCATACTGAATCAACACACTTTAGCTATGTCCGTTATTCTTTCTAACATGTCAGGGGAATGTCATCATATGACAAATATCATATGTTAACAAAACTGGAAAGTATTCACAGCGCTTCACTGTTTCCACATTTTGTTATGTTACAGCCTTATTCCAAAATTGATTAAATTATTTTCCTCAATTCTACAAACAATACCCCATAATGACAATGTGAAAGAAGTATTATTGAAATCTTTGCAAATGTATTAAAAATAAAAAAACTGAGAAAATCACAGTCAAGTATTCACAGCAAAATTGAGCTCAGGTGCATCTTGTTTCCACTGATCGTCCTTGAGATGTTTCTACAACTTGAATGGAGTCAACCTGTGGTAAATTAGGTTGATTTAGAAAGGCGCACACACCTGTCTATATAAGGTCCCACAGTTAACAGTGCATGTCAGAGCACAAACCAAGCCATGAAGTCCAAGAAATTGTCTGTAGATCGATAATTAAAAAAATTATAATTTTATGGTTGTGTTGGTAGGTGTGAGCATTTCCGAGCACTGCTGAACGAGACCGATGAAGAGACCATAGAGATTCATCAGTTCTCCTATCTGGTGTATCGCGCATTCCTGGAATACCTGTATACTGATACCATCAACCTCCCCCCTGAGGACGCCATTGGTAAACCACCCACCTTCATGCTGACTGCCATATCACACTGATATCCAAGATCTGGATTCAATTCAACACAGATATATAGATGTGTTTTAGATGGAGTCCAGCATGTCACACTGAAAGACTTGAAAGCATTTAGATCAGCACTCGTATGCTGAATTGTTGTTGTTTGGTGTTTATGATCCTGTGATAATTTGCATTGTAAAGGTCTGCTGGATTTGGCCACATACTACCGTGAGAGCCGTCTGAAAAGACTGTGTCAGGAGACCATCAAGAGGGGCATCACAGAGGAGAATGCTATAACACTGCTGTCAGCTGCTGTCAAGTATGAAGCACGGGTGAGCGTGACACACATTCAGCCATATATCCAATCGGTTACATATACAGTGGGTACAGAAAGTATTCAGACCCCCTTAAATTTTCCCTTTGTTTTATTGCAGCCATTTGCTAAAATCCTTATCCTAAAAGTTTTTTTTTTTTCTCATTAATGTACACACAGCACCCCATATTGACAGAATAACTGAATTGTTGACATTTTTGCAGATTTATTAAAAAAGAAAAACTGAAATATCATATGGTCCTAAATATTCAGACCCTTTGCTGTGACACTTATATATGTAACTCAGATGCTGTCCATTTCTTCTGATCATCCTTGAGATGGTTCTACACCTTGAGTCCAGCTGTGTTTGATTATACTGATTGGACTTGATTAGGAAAGCCACACACATGTCTATATAAGACCTTACAGCTCACAGTGCATGTCAGAGCAAATGAGAATCATGAGGTCAAAGGAACTGCCTGAAGAGCTCAGAGACAGAATTGTGACAAGGCACAGATCTGGCCACGGTTACAAAAAAATGTCTGCTGCACTTAAGGTTTCTTAGAGCACAGTGGCCTCCATAATCCTTAAATGGAAAATGTTTGGGACGATCAGAACCCTTCCTAGAGCTGGCCGTCCGGCTAAACTGAGCTGTCGGGGGAGAAGAGCCTTGGTGAGAGAGGTAAACAAGAACCCAAAGATCACTGTAGCTGAGCTCCAGAGATACAGTCGGGGGATGGGAGAAAGTTGTAGAAAGTTGCAGTGATCAACTATCACTGCAGCCTTCCACCAGTCGGGGCTTTATGGCAGAGTGGCCTCTCCTCAGTGCAAGACACATGAAAGCCTGCATGGAGTTTGCTAAGATGGTGAGAAATAAGATGCTCTGGTCTGATGAGACCAAGATAGAATTAAGGCCAAAAAGTTATAAGCGGTATGTGTGGAGAAAACCAGGCACTACTCATCATCTGTCCAATACAGTCCCAACAGCTGAGCATGGTGGTGGCAGCATCATGCTGTGGGGGTGTTTTTCAGCTGCAGAGACAGGATGACTGATTGCAATCGAGGGAAAGATGAATGTGGCCATGTACAGGGATATCCTGGACGAAAACCTTCTCCAGAGTGCTCAAGACTTCAGACTGGGCTGAAGGTTCACCTTCCAACAAGACAATGACCCTAAGCACACAGCTAAAATAATGAAGGAGTAGCTTCACAACAACTCTTTGACTGTTCTTGAATGGCTCAGCCAGAGCCCTGACTTAAACACAATTGAGCATCTCTGGAGAGACCTGAAAATGGCTGTCCACAAACGTTTACCATCCAACCTGACAGAACTGGAGAGGATCTGCAAGGAGGAATGGCAGAGGATCCCCAAATCCAGTGGTGAAAAACTTGTTGCATCTTTCCCAAAAAGACTCATGGCTGTATTAGATCAAAAGGGTGTTTCTACTAAATACTGAGGAAAGGGTCTGAATATTTAGGACCATATGATATTTCAGTTTTTCTTTTTTAATAAATCTGCAAAAATATCAACAATTCTGTTTTTTTTTTCTGTCAATATGGGGTGCTGTGTGTACACTAATGAGAAAAAAATGATTTAATCAAATGATTTTAGCAAATGGCTGCAATATAACAGAGTGAAAAATTTAAGGGGGTCTGAATACTTTCCGTACCCACTGTAGGTCCTGTTCCAAACGTAAGTGATTAACATTAGGATGATGCTAAGCTAACAACTCAATACTCAAATGAAAACAAAAAAAGACAAAGACGACACCTTTTCAGATAGCTTATGTGAACTCGACTAATATATTGCAAACTGATTCAGCAGACTTTTGGCATGTTACAGGATCACTAGGACCCATTCCTCAGTACTTAGGACATTTTTTCAAGGCTCTTCACACCAGTCTCATAACCAACATTGGCACAGCAGTTCACTTCACATTCAAAATGCACTAAAACTACCAAAACACTTCATACGTGTTATAAATCAACCCATTCATCTATAACACAAGCAAAGGAAAGAAGGACACTCTGAACTCTTTATGATTCACTGCAGTTTACATGGTCCGTGTTCCAAAGTATTATGTAAGTGACATATCAGTAGGGTGATGGTACAATAAACATTAAGATTTTCGTTTATCAGAGAAAGTGTTTGTTTTATTTCTCCATATTTTTCAAGATAACTGGAATCAATCTCAAGACAGGTTTGTTACATAGTTTGCCAGGTACGTGGGTAAATGGAAACCCCACTTAAAGAGGTTGGTCCACATTAAGCAAGCCACAGTTCTCGTGCAATATGGGAAGGAAGAAATATCTTTCTAAGGATGAAAAGCATGAAATGATGCAATGTTATGCACCATCTAAAAGATATGGAGAAATCAAACAAACTTTCTTTGAAAAACTAAAATAAACATTCACATACATATCTACTGATATGTAACTTGCATGATAATTTTAAACACAGAATGAACAACTCAAACAACTCAAAGTTATTCAAGTTTTTTTGTCTAAATAGCAATGACATTTAAAGATTAATCTGTGTAGGTGTTCAGGTATATGTAGGGCTGAAACGATTCCTTGAGTAACTCGAGTTACTCGAATTGAAAAAATCCTCGAGGCAAAATCATCTGCCTCGACGCTTCGTTTAGTTAATTTAACTACACACGGATGTTGCAGAAATAATTTTCTTTTGTGTATAAGGACTCGGAGTATGCGTGGATTGCGGTTAAATCCGCGGTTCAGGTGGGTAAACATCCCAAAAATTCAGGGTGGATGAGAGAAATCATTAATGTGTTGATTTTAATTAAGACGCGGAACTCATTTCACGGTAAAACGCAATGAATGTGCAGCTCTTTAACTTTCGTTTTCAGCTCATGTCGAGATCAAAGACGAGAGAAATTGGCGTCAGCACTGCTAATATCATTTAGTCTCGCTATTTTTAAATGAAGACAACTGTGTGTTGAGCTGAAATTATTATCCAATTTACTCGATTAATCGATTGAATAATTGGTAGAATACTCGATTACTAAAAGAATCGATAGCTGTAACAGCCCTAGCTATATGTAATTGTTTTGATAGTATTTCATTTTTTTTAGATTCGTCCTATATTTCAATATGGTATTACTGTACAAATGTAGCAAACTGCTGTCCTTTTAATCTTTGTATTATGTTAGTTTTGTAAAAGAGTATGCAAGCTTGTGCAAATTGTAGAGTGTTGTAATGTAGAGTTTGTCTAAATAATAAAATAAATTACATAATTTGAAAGACGTAGCCATTAAATGCCATTTTGTGCCAAAGCAATGGTCCACATTCTGCTGTTGTTCCCACTGTGTGAAGAGCTTTGAAAAAGTGAACAAAGTATAGAGAAATGTGTCCTAGCGATTGTAAACACCCTCCCCCCCAAAAAAAAAAAATTAAGCTGATGACTTAAAACACTAATAAAAAATAGACGCAAGCACAAATATTGTTAGAAATAGCAGATATGACGCACAAAAAATGTTAGATGTTAGAAAGACAGAGCAGAGCTGGATGTTAGCATATTGCTAAGCTAACAATAAATATATGTGATTGACCCGTATTTATTGGTTAAATTATGCGTCCGGTATCAAATTAATGTAACCCTTATTTTGCCACACTGAAGGTGGCAACCCTATGATACTCACATATTATAGAATTTTAGAATTAAACTGCTATTTTCTTATTTTTAACTTACTATGGCAATCAGGCAGCACAAAACTATGGGCGTTTTTCATTAAGTGAATCTTCGGCAAGAATACATATAATTGGATAACGCCATTTAACATAATTTTGGCGAAATTAACCAAAACAATTTGTACCAGGAACTTTTTTTACAGGAACTAGGGACTTTGGGGTGATACTCTGTGTGTTTTGACCGCAAGGACCAGGGTGGTTCTGGGTAAAAATGTAGTGTTTCCTTAAAGTTCAGGTGGGACTTAGGCGCTGAACATGCTGATTGGTTGACTCCACACAGTATTTTATTTCAACAACCAAGTCTGTTGCAGTGCGTTCAGTAAGAGTTGTTTGCTAAAAAAGAGAGAGATGCTGATTTACTCAGGCTGTTTGTGAAATCGCAGTCTGAAATTAAGATTTCAAATTATTATTTTTCACATTATGGGCCAGATTTACAAACAGCTTGCGCCAGCGCAAACCCTCTTTTGGCGTTAAAAAAAACTACTATCTGGATTTACTAAAGACACACAGTGAAAAATTTGTGCTGAAAAGGTGTGGACAGTTATTTTTGCGGCTGACCTTATTGCATATGCATTTGTAGGAGAGTATTTAAATGAATCATGCAAGGTGATTTACTAAGGTTAGCGCTCGTCAATGTTCTGGTGTTTGCGCCATTATTTACAGCCCTAAACCCTAATTTGCGCTGCTCTTGGTAGATTGCGTTGGTCATTATGCAAATGTCTGTGTCAGTAGATCACGCTCAGAACATTCCATTCCCATCTGCACTTTTGGAATTGCGCTTACGCTAATTTGCCCTCTTTAGTAAATCTGTCCCTATAAGTGCGGAGCTCACAGTAAAGTTATGCACCGTACTCACAATTCCCTGAAAAGATGAATACAATGTTCCCACCATACCAAATATCACCACACTAAGCTGTATCGATCCCATCCCACCAATAACTATAACTCAAGATAGCGCACACATGATGCCTAAAAATGCTGTCTAGGTAGACAGCTCACTAGGTTTTGGAACAGAGCCCTAAACATGTACATATATTTGCGGTTTCATATATTATTCTGTAGGTCTTTGGTGGTGGTTCTCTTTCTCATTGAATCAGTCCGTCCGCTCTTCATGTGCAGGATCTGGAAGAGTTCTGTTTCAAGTTTTGCGTTAACCACCTGACGGCCGTCACTCAGACGCAGGCCTTCGCTGACATGGACCACGATCTGCTGAAGAACTTTATCAGCAAAGCCAGCCGCTACGGGGCCTTCAAAAACTGACTGAGAGATGGAGTCTAGGCAGGTCTTCTGCTCTGGCTCTACTACATCCAGGCATTTTATCTCAAATGCCTCAGATCTGGAGAGAGTTAAGCCAAATTCCTGTGGTTTGAGCGTGAAGAAGTGGGAAGCCACTGCACTGGTTGTCTTCTGGGTCCCAGTGCCTTTAAATTACACCCCCATCTGAAGCCCTACGTATAAGGAAGAATTCAAGGCTAGTGTCTCTGGATTTAAAGGGATGAGATGAGTTTAAATAGATTGTAATGAAACAGCTAAACAAACAAACACCTCCTGAGGTGCGTTACGAGCATGGGAAGCAAAAGGGAAGAGCCATCTCATGAAGGAAATTGTTGAGAGAGTGTTGCTTTTCTGTTACTGAATTGTTTTGGGTCAAGGTTACTGTCATGATGGCCTTTATAAAGCAGGCCAACAGCCGAACCTCCTGCGGAGTTTCAAAGATAAAGCTGTCATAGGATATCATGACTTAATTTTTTTTTCTAGCATTAGAAGTAACTTAACACAGTAATATGTCATATAAAAGCTGTATAGCGTTATTTTTTCAATTTAGTATCAAGTGACTTTGGCACCAATTTCAGATCCAACTAATGTCATTTATGTTATTTTTTACTGACAGTAATGTTACTTTTGATATGTTTGCACTCTTTCTGTGTAACAGTGTTATTTTGAGTAGGTCAATGTCTGTGCTTCTGTCCAGTCATATTTTTACAAGCACGAACACGAGTGAATCTCCTAAAATCTCAAGAAAATGCCCAAACCATACTTCACCCCAAAATCAATAGGAAAAGATAAATGATATATTGATTAAAGGAAAGATATTTATTTTATTTTCATATATATATATATATGAAATATATACAAATATATAAATATATTGTGTATATATATATATATATATATATATATATATATATATATATATATATATATATATATATATATATATATATATATATATATTGGGAGATAATAAATAAATACATTTAATTCATTTCTTAAATTTGGAGTGAAATATGAGTGGGACATTTCTTCAAGGCATTCACACATCTGCACTGTTATTGCTGGGAAACGGCGCCATCTGGTGGTGATGATGCAAATCTAATCATTCCCATATTCTGTTAAATAATTAACTTTCCATTGACAGCTAAAGATTTTCTTGTACCCACAGTGGATATTTTTTTTATTACTCATGAGAGCATCAGCCAACCAACCTAATCCTGAAATAGCACTTGCAACGAGCATATGTTTTAATCCAAGGGTTTACATTGAGTTAAAGGGATAGTTCACCCAAAAATGAATTCTAATTCTCAAAGTCATCTTAGGTGTATATGACTTTCTTTTTTCAGATGAATACAATTGGAGTTGTATATAAAAATAAAAAAATGTCCTGGCTCTTCCCAGCTTTATAATGGCAGTGAATTTTAAAATCCATCTATCCATCATATAATTGCTCTGGGGGATATTAAAGGCCTTCTGAAGCGTAGCGATGCATTTGTGTAAGAAAATTATCCATATTTAAAACTTTACGAACTGTTATCTCTAACTTCCGCTAACTGCCGTACGCGCGTTCACGAGAGACTGGCGTTCCAGCATGTGGAGTAGGACGGAGGCGTAGCGTAGTTCTGGGAATGAACACGGAAGCGCAGAGGATAGAGCAAAACAAAACTTGGTTCTCACAAGAACTAGCATGTTCTCACTGGTCGCCCTACGCCATACGCTGGAACGCCAGTCTCTCGTTAACACCCGCGTACGACCGTTAGTGGAAGTTAGAGGTAACAGTTTGTAAAGTTTTAAATATGGATATTTTTCTTACACAAATGCATCGCTTCATTTCAGAAGGCATTTATTAACCCCCCAGAGCCGTGTGGACCGGTTTTATGATGGATAGATGCACTTTTATGGACTTAGCAGAGTTTGGAAGAGCCAGGACACTTTTTTTATATAACTCCAATTGTATTCGTCTGAAAGAAGAATGTCATATACACCTAAGATGACTTAAGGGTGAGTAAATCATTTTTGGGTGAACTATCCCTTTAAGAGGTGTTAATCAAGCACAACCTGAGCGCTTTCACTCTCTCCATGTGTTCTCGAAGGTGAGTTTTTACAGTCTGTTCATATTTGTTTACACACAGTCAGGGGTTTCTGTTCTGTTGTGGATACATGATTTCCTTCGTTTGTACCCCCGTCACTGAGGGTCAGGACTGCTAACCCTGCCCGATTGCCAAGAGAGGGTCTGTTACATGCTCCCAGTGGTCATTTAACACATGAATAATCTGTTTTAAGATGATACCAAACTGCTTGTTTTCCTTTTAAGCAAATGTCATACAGCACTTTGAATATTTAAATAAATGCCCTTTGTTGAAACAGATGTGCTACGTAACTGTTTTGGTAAAGTTATATTTACAAATATAATATTGTAATACAAATATTGCACTTGTTTCTTTTTCCACTTTCCATTTTTATAAGTGATAATATATTCATTTATATATTTTAAAAATGAATATGTTTTTATTGAACACACTTTGATTAAAGTCCCATTTACATCAAGGACGTTAATAAAACTACAACTATAAAGCTTTAAAGGTGCTGTATGTAAGTTTTTGACTGTACTTCATAGCATAAAAGTACCATAATATGTTTGCAGATATTTAAGAAACATGCTTGTGCACATACTCGTTTCTCTGAAAAATTATACTACAGCAAGTTATTCTACTTTAAAATGTGTTTTATCGGAATGTGTGTTTTTGTTTTGGTCTGTTTGATCCCACCCACTGCCAATTTACCCAATAGTATTTCAACACCCTGGATTGGCAGTTGGTGGCAAACAAACTGGGTCAGAGATCACAGATTCTGCCTGACCTAAATAGCCTTGGCCATAAAAACATTTCAAAAGTAGTTTACATCAGCTGGTCAACTTAGAGTGCAAGGCTCGCCGCTTTCCATTGTTAATTGCACTCTTTCCTGTTGCATGTGCTCAACCTGGTAACCCGCGTGAGGAGGGGACGGGAGAAACAACTCTCTCCAATATTTTAAATTTGGACTGCAGTACCCATTTAAACCGCTAGCTGTCAATATTACATACTGCACCTTTTAAAGGTGCTGTATGTAAGCTTTTCATTGTTCTAAAGCATAAAAATACCATATGTTTGCAGATATTTAGGAAACATGTTGAGTTCACATACTCGTCTCTGAAAAACAATGCTACAGCCAGGTATTTTACTTTAAAATGTGCGTTCGATGTCGGAATATCTGTTTTTGTTTATGTCTGTGCGATAACGCACGTTGCCAGTTTACCCAATAGTAGACGGAGAAAACAGTGCTTTGCAGCCGTGGAAGCCAGCAAACAAACTGGGTCAGAGATCACAGATTCTACCTGACCTAAAGAGCCTCGGCATCCATCTAAAAATCTCTATGAACGGAAGCACATTAAAGTGTGGATAAATGAATTAATCAACTTAGGGCCCTATCATACAATCTGCGCAATGCGGCGACCCAAGTGTTTTTTGCTAGTTTCAGCCCAACGCAGTTATCATTTTCACGCCCGGCACCACGTTGTTTAAATAGCAAATGCATTTGTGCCCATCTGTTCACCCATGGTCTGGTCTGAAAACCAGGTGTGTTCAGGCGCATTGGTGGCGTGTGGCTTTTTTGAGGAACTGAAAACGACTGCGCCATTGACCAACAAAAACCTGATCTAAAGCGCAGTATTTTTTGTGTTATTTAAAGAGTGCGTTAGTTATATGAGCCTATATGTGTGTACACAAAGTGCGTACACTCTGCTTATTACACACACAGGGACGCACACAAACATTTTAAAAATGAAAAATTAAAGGATTACAATGTTAAAGATTGTTATTGTGTACATAAATATAAAAATGCCTACATGTAATAATGGATAGACATTGCTTGTATCAGAATTAGCCTACCTGCAGTAATGACGAGCAAGCAGGCGACATTGTACGTGCAGATCTGTTTCCTCGCTAGAAATGCGTTCAGTTTTTCCAATCACAAATTCCGGCATGTAAATAGTGAATCCGCCATGGCGTGAGTGCAACTGTCTTTTAAAGGTATTAGGAGATGAGACACGTTATGCCCAAAACACACCCATGACTCATTAAGGGAATAGAGACAACCTTTTTAGACAGTGCGCCTGGCGCACAGTCCGTTTTTTCTGTTGTTAAACTAGCAAAAATGGATTCGGACACGCCCTAAGTGCACTTGCGCCGTGTGCTTAGATCGTTAAAATAGGGCCCACAGTGTGTAAGTCTCCTCCCCTTCCATTGTCAGTTGGTCTCGTTCCTGTAGCCTCTCATCAAACTGGCAACCCGCGTGAGTGTCGAGTCTGAGGAGGAGTGGGCGGAGCAAACAATATTTAGAATTTTGACTGCTGTACCCATTTCAACCACTAGCTGTCATTCTTACAAACAGCACCTTTAATTAACATAATACTATGAGAATAGGAAATCCACTGCACGTCTATAACGATAACAACACAGAGGAATGATATCGTTGCATTTCAACTTTAAAGATCTCATTATTCTATATAATACAACGCTGAACAGCATTTTCACAGGATCTTTCAACTGAATAGAGCGAATGCTTGCGATAAACCCTGAGTGTAAATAACATGGCATGAACGTAATGTCTAGTTCCCTTATGTTAAGTAAACTATTTTGGTCACTTTGACATTGTTAGAAGGTTTCAAAGTGTGTACAACATCCTTGAACATGCTTTTGCTGTTTTTGTTGCATTTACACAGCTTTAACCAGCAGATGTCCTCAGCATGCTATGTTTTGAGCAAATCTAGCAAGTGTAATGATCTAATCTAAGTCATTTTTGTGACAGTCAATATAGTGGAATAAAAACAACACCTAGTCTTTTTCGCTGCAACTTCAAAGGAAGTAAGACAATGTCGAAACGAGCACCTGAGGTAATTTTATCTTTTTTATTTTTTTATTCTCATCTCCATTTAATACTTCTCACCATTTAATCAGAGGGTTTATACGATTGTTTTCCATATATCCAGACGGTTTTTACTTGTCAAACAGTGATGGATTTTTCTGGACCTCTGCGATTAACTTCTCTGCAATTTCGTCTGTCATTTTAAATGCGCGAGCCCTTAAATTAGAATGGATTCTGATTGGCTGCCACTGTTTCATCATTCAACAACTGGAAAAAAAAAAGGTTCTGAAAGTGATCCCAACTATATCATTACTCTATGTTGTTATCATTAAAGCCTTGGTGTGAATCCTGCTATTCTTTAATATTGTGAACAATTTTTAGAACTATATCTTTATCGTTATATTTATCGTCCTTGGTGTGCACGGGCCTTATCACACTATTAAGCGATAACAGCATCACTGGTTTTATTAAACTCATAACAGTGATGTCTATTGGACCTAGTTGAACACCATAGCAGGAGCTCAATTGTTAAAAATAAAACAACAACCAAGAGATAGAAGTTGAAATCTCTGCGCTTAACTCAACTAAAGTAGAATAATACTGTTCGAGCGGCATATTCTGTCGCTGCAGTGATGGTGAAAGAGAAGCAATGAAACCTGGAACAATCCAAAATATCAAGCCAAATCCAAAGATACTATAAAAAAAAACTGAAGCCAAATCCCAAGTGGGGATTGTAGACAGGCGAGTAGGGTTTGACCAAGAGGTCATTCCTGCCAAATGGCTGACCATCAGTTCCGCTATGAAAACCTGACATAGCGGTAATGTAAAATTTGAGCATTGAAGGTGCACAGCATTTGTCTAAGCGTTCCTGCAAGAATGACGTAACTGGAATCGGGACAATTCACAGGGTCCTCATTCCTTGAGCTGCACAATCTCTCAAAGACTTTCACTTTATGAGCATAGAGTCGCCTGTTAGAAGAAGCTCTTGCTTCAGTACTCGTCTTAAGCGGACCTAGTTGAACACCTAGTCGATGTAAAGTGCTGGTGTAGTGACAAATTGGTTCCCGCTGAAATCTGGTCTCCTTTAAGACCCCAAGTGATCCCATTTGTTCAAATTGCTCTTAATAGGTACTCTCTTTAGCGCCTTTAATACCTACAAAATCATGTTATGATAAATGCTGTTTCAGCTACCTTATACTGCCCATTTACGTCTGTATTAGTTAGCTTGTTTAATAGCATAGAATAAGTAATCGCGGGATTCGCGGCTGTGGCTGCATTCACAGCTCGTGTTCAATCTGGCGCATTTTCAGTTCATGTCTTTGGAAGCTTAACTTTCATAGGAATTCATTTGAAAAGGGACTACGAATGGTGATGAGGGTTAAATATCTGAATATGGGTACTCTCCAGATGTTCTGAGATAATTCTGAGCGTTGTGATAATGTGCTTGTAAAGCTAGGACGTTTGTTTTAGAGCTTGCATGGCAGTTAGTATTACACAGGGCAACCCTTTCCTTTTTATATGGAGCTCACATTAACTATTTCCCCGCCAGCGTTTAAAAAAAAGTTGCCAGCCACCGCCAGGGTTTTTGACCTAATGCTTGCATAGTCCTATAGCTCGTCCTGGGTCCACATTTCATTATAACATTAGATAGTTTTGATTTATATTAGGGATGGGCATGATTAATCGACGATCGATAATTGATCGTTAAGAATTTCGTCGATCACGTTAATTTGTTATCGATTAATCTAATGCATTTTTAAAAAAAATGTTTATCTAATGCAGGTTGCGTTGCGTAGTGTGAGTCAGCAATTAAATGAATTTCACTGTGTGGCAGCAATTAAACATTTTACCACCAGGGTGCAATACCACTCAGTGCGAGGCTGGCATCGAAGCAGAACTTCAGAACTCTCTGATACCCCTTTTCCACCAAAATGAACCGGGTGGTAGTTCAGAGCCAGTGCTAGTGCCAGTTCATAGTTGGTTCGACTGAGGAACCGTTTGCTTTTCCACATGCTGAGAGCCACAACAGAACCAGGTCTTTACGTCACTGTATACGTCTCATCTTTCTCAGCAACGCTAGTGAGGAAGCGGGAAACACAAACACACCAGGCATGTTCTAGATGCATCGACGCTGCGCAGACCGACCCACGTATGATATATAAAAAAACGCATGAGTGAATCAAAAGCATAAGGAGTCATATGCTCTCGCTGGACTTGTCATACGGCAATCGGTCTGCACAGTGCCGATGCATCTCGAACAAGCCTTCCATCAACAATGGCGAACGTTGCGTTACGTTTGATTCACATGGCTTTACGACATCGTAAATCATCGGCATCAAAACACAATGAATCCAACGCATTCGTGCAGTTCGCAGAAATTAGTAGAGACGGTGATTACAAACGAGCAGCAGCTATTAGCTCCATTAGCTGCTAAAAAATGGCGGATCTCAAGTTTGTGTTCATCTTGTTGACCCCGCCCCCAGCGCCTGACGTAATCGGTTCTTACTTCTAGCCCAGCAATGTTTTTTTTGGTGCTACTGAAGAACCACTTTTCCTGGCTCGGAGCTGGTGCTTTGGGTGTGGAAACACAAAGAACCGATTTGAAACTAGGCTCTGGCTCCGAACTAGCACTAGCACTGCCTTGGTGGAAAAGGGGTAAGAGGGAGACTTCCCCACCCCTGAATTGCACATCTACAGACTGGTGAAAAGTGAACGGAATAAGGTTTCCCGGGCTGGCCAAGTTAGCGCGGAGGTCTGTGCATCCCGGAAACTTTAACGTACATGAAAAATATATGTTCAGTTTGCCTAACTGAACGTAGTTTAACTGTCTGCCACAAGTTGATCTTGTAATAAAGGTCTCATCGAGGAAAAACACGCTAAATTTTTGTATTTATTGCATTTTTTAATTATAAAAGTTAAATAATAAATTTTATTATAAAACATATTAATGATTAATCGATAGTCGATCGTTAATTCTCCCGACGATCAACTAAGAAAATTTAATCGAATGCCCATCCCTAATTTATACGATGTTTAATGTTGATGATCAAATTATTTTAAATATGCATCTGCTTACATACGATCAATTGTTTTACTGCATCTTCCTCGCGTGTGTTTTGATCAGGAGATTCTGTAATCATTCAGAAAATGCGTAATAGCGTCCCCCCTAGCGTCTAACAGTGAAACACGGAAAATTCTGTGTTTGGCGGGGAAAGAGTTAAGGCAAGGGGCTAGAGGGCTACCTTCTGTCTTCCAGCTTTGTCGCACTCCACAGTGGAACAATCATAGCACAAATACAACTAGTTTTCTCATTGCCCGCAATAGGCAGGGAAACCGAGAGAGGAGTAGGACAGACTGCATCTGACTGCATTTCGGCACGTTCCTCATGTCGGGAACGTGTGGCATTTCAGGCACGAGTTCTCTGGTTTTGTAGCTGGCTCAGGCTCTATGCAAGAGGCTGAAGCTAGACGAGTTGCTCAGTGTAATGTAGAGGAAGAGCGCTGAAAACAGAGGCACGGCCTGTGCATTATCATAGGAAGGCTATGAGCGGTGACATCGCCAGTATATGCTGCAAACAAGTGTAGGTATCTGCAGGTTGGAGTAACGGGCGTGATAAAAGGTTGGCCGTTCTAAAAGGTCTATCATTGTTCGCAAAAGCTGCCTGTAAGGGTGTGGGCTAGGGCCGGGGTTACTTTCTGTTGTTCCAATTCACCTTTCAGGACGCCCATTACTCTGACATGCAGCTATCCCTGTCTCACTGCAAATGATCATATTTGATGGACAACTTTGTGCGAGACAACGGCAATCTGGTATTGAGAAGTGAAAAAGAAAAAAAAGCCCAAGATGAATCCCGTGCATCACTTTCAGGTATGTTCACAAACATGTGAAACTTTGTATCTTTGTGAGATTCATTAAACCTGTTTTATGTCTTTAATAATTTGACCACCAGCAATGCTTCTGATTTTATACTAATGCAATTTGTCATATTATTTCAGTTATTTTAAAGGTGTCATTAACTGGCTTTTAAAAAATTTTATACTGTTGTCTGAGGTCAACTAATGACGTTCGTGTGGTTTTTACATTCAAAAACATCATAATGAATAAGTAATAGGCTATTTTTTACACTGGTTTGGAGGCTTTCTCCTGAACGCTGGGTTTTGATGGCCGTGCCGCACTGGAGACTTGGAAGTAAACGCCCACGGCTAGGATTGGATAAGATTTGCATATTTAATGAGACTTGTTTACAAACGATTCCGCAGTGAAATGAAGAACACACGTACATGTCTTGCCCACATGGGAACTTCATTAAAAAATAAATGAAGTATATCACACATTCCTAATATTAGTATCCGAAGGAAGCTTATGCAGCGACTGAGTTCTTCCACAATATCTTGCCATCTTCTTCGACTAGTTTATTGCTGCTGGCTAGCGTGATCTGATGAGTCGGTGGGCGGGGCTACTGAATTACACGTGCTTATTATTCTGTAGAGGTGGAGTTTCGTCGCACGATGCCGTCAGTATGAAGCCCACGATCATTTTCTGGGCCTGGTGTCTATAAAAGCTTTTCTTTGACTAACAAGGAAGTTTTCAGCTCTGAAACTTACAGGATATTCTTATATTACCATGACCTTTCATATATCAAAAGCTCAAGGGAAAGTTGATTTCTCAATTCATCACCCCTTTAATCTGCTGTGCATTGCATTTAGAACAATGGTAAAACATTTTGTAAAGCTGTCATGATTCCTCGATTTAAATTTGAGTACAATTCAATTGCAATGGGCAAAATACCAGAAGTTGTGCATTCCATGGACAGGAATCCATGAACCGCATTATTAGACCGTTTTCTAACACTATATATGACAATATATTAAAACATTTTAAAATCATAATATAGCATATCATATTGCTATCATTTTTAAACCTACACTAACCCAGAAGAAAGCATCAATGTTTCCAAAAATGTGAATTGTTGTCCACAGCAGTTTCAAAATAAGTTTTGATGTCCTCATGTTCTTGTTCAAGAAATGGCTGTAGCATTTCTATCGCAAAGAAGTGGCCAAATGTTATGTTCAATGTTATTTGGCCAATATTAAACAAGGTTTTGATCATGCTGTAAAGTGTAACAACAATCACCAGGCCGCTGGCGCTCTCTGCCGGCTTTTGTTATAATATTGATTGTTTATATTATGTATATTGTATTATGTATTTTAACGGTGTTGTTCAATAAATCCATAAAATGAATTGCTTTTGATACTTTCTTTGAACTAATTATTATTATATACAGGTCCTTCTCAAAAGATTAGCATATTGTGATAAAAGTTCATTATTTTCCATAATGTAATGATAAAAATTAAACTTTCATATATTTTAGATTCATTGCACACCAACTGAAATATTTCAGGTCTTTTATTGTTTTAATACTGATGATTTTGGCATACAGCTAATGAAAACCCCAAATCTATTCCTATCCTATCTCAAAAAATTAGCATATCATGAAAAGATAATCATCTGAATCGACTAATTAACTCTAAACACCTGCAAAAGATTCCTGAGGCTTTTAAAAACTCCCAGCCTGGTTCATTACTCAAAACCGCAATCATGGGTAAGACTGCCGACCTGACTGCTGTCCAGAAGGCCATCATTGACACCCTCAAGCGAGAGGGTAAGACACAGAAAGACATTTCTGAATGAATAGGCTGTTCCCAGAGTGCTGTATCAAGGCACCTCAGTGGGAAGTCTGTGGGAAGGAAAAAGTGTGGCAAAAACGCTGCACAACGAGAAGAGGTGACCGGACCCTGAGGAAGATTGTGGAGAAGGACCGATTCCAGACCTTGGGGACCTGTGGAAGCAGTGGACTGAGTCTGGAGTAGAAACATCCAGAGCCACCGTGCACAGGCGTGTGCAGGAAATGGGCTACAGGTGCCGCATTCCCCAGGTCAAGCCACTTTTGAACCAGAAACAGCGGCAGAAGCGCCTGACCTGGGCTACAGAGAAGCAGCACTGGACTGTCGCTCAAATTTTGCATGTCATTCGAAATCAAGGTGCCAGAGTCTGGAGGAAGACTGGGGAGAAGGAAATGCCAAAATGCCTGAAGTCCAGTGTCAAGTACCCACAGTCAGTGATGGTCTGGGGTGCCATGTCAGCTGCTGGTGTTGGTCCACTGTGTTTTATCAAGGGCAGGGTCAATGCAGCTAGCTATCAGGAGATTTTGGAGCACTTCATGCTTCCATCTGCTGAAAAGCTTTATGGAGATGAAGATTTAGTTTTCAGCACGAGTTCTGCAAGTGTGTTTGTTTGTTCCTGCTCACAGTGAAACCACTGGTAAATGGTTTACTGACCATGGTATTACTGTGCTCAATTGGTTGCCAACTCTCCTGACCTGAACCCCATAGAGAATCTGTGGGATATTGTGAAGAGAAAGTTGAGAGACGCAAGACCCAACACTCTGGATGAGCTTAAGGCCGCTATCAAGCATCCTGGGCCTCCATAACACCTCAGCAGTGCCACAGGCTGATTGCCTCCATGCCACGCGCATTGAAGCAGTCATTTCTGCAAAGGATTCTCCAAGTATTGAGTGCAGAACTGAACATAATTATTTGAAGGTTGATTTTTTGTATTAAAAACACTTTTCTTTTATTGGTCGGATGAAATATGCAAATTTTTTTGAATTTTTTTAAAAATGAGCTGATAAAACTAAAAACTCTTCGGAGATGTGAAGGATGCAATACTACTCTAAAGGTACTCCACCCCCCTACCCCCCTTAACCCATTGTGTTGGAGTTTGGGAACTTAGCAATTTTGTTGCTAGATTAAGCAAGATTTCAGACTAACGTTACCCTAGCAAAAAAGCACCTAGCATCAAATTTAACAATGTTTATAATTTACTATATGGCAACTTTTAGCAACTTTTGGAAAGGTACTCTAACACACGTCCAAGCTAGCTCAATAGACCGGGCGGTTCATTCATAATTCCTTAAGATCGCTGTGAAAACCGGAAGACCAAAGACAACAAGCGCAGAGGAGGTGGGGCTACATAAAGTATATACAGCCAGGCACAGAGGCTGCAGCAGCAGCAAAAATGTACAAATTAATACATTTTGTTCTGGTCTCCACACAAGTTAAATGACAAGCACTGCATGGTCTCAGCCGGATCTTGAATGCTCCTTACCATCATAACTCTTTCGCTCAGGGTCTTTCCCTGGCACTCAATTTCTGCGGTTATTGGTGAGCGGTATAGAGGAGCATAATTAGGGCAGGCCCTGCTGTGTCCTGTCTGGACTCTCGGCCCCCACAAGCACAGCTTCCCCCCTTCACTGATGCTGCTGGCCTCACAGACATCGCTCCACTCTCATACACACCTCACATAAAACCCCAAGTGGGGTCCCAAGTGACTTTACGGTGATTTCTTTGGCTTGGGTTGTTCCCCGCTGGCCAAAAGAGAATCTTACCCGTCTTTGGGAAACCACCTTGTGCCCACTTGGTCATCACTTGAGATCTTTGACCCTCGACAGGATCCAATATTTTCTCTCAATATTTTCAATATTTTTTCCCCAAATCATCCAGAAATTGTACAATTTTAACCAAATAATTTTCAAATCATTTCGAAATTCAATAATCATTTATTTCCCCCTGAATTTCTTAATTCAACAAAAATCTGTCTCTTACCAGAAAGCTCCCGTGCCACCTCAGGTTCATTTTCTGATTGCAGTGGTCAGACCCTCCAGACCCCCAGAGCAGTCGGCCCTTCTCCCTCAATCTGTCAGGGTAAGGCTGTGACTCTAACGTCCAGGATGATCAGTCACCATCCGCTCTCGGGGTCCAGAAGGCACATCCGAGGAATCCCACTTCCTGACACCAAAATTGTCGTGGCAATAATTCAAGTCAATCACTGAACAAGAGACAAATCTTTGAATATAATAATGATTTATTTCCTTGCAAAGAAAGAGTACACTGTCGCACAGCCACACATGACTGTATGAGAGCGGCCTCAAGACTAAACAATCAGGTTCCCTTGTATACCATTTACAAGCTCAGAAACACAGACAAGTGCTCCTGTAAATTTCCAGCCATGGTAAAACTTTATTTCTCACACAGAAATAACCATTTCAGTTCAATTCTAAGGACATGTAGCAAACTACATGTTACGCATACTACAATAATGATTATATGTGTTAAAACAAATTCATACATATTGTTAAAATCACTCTTCTCTATGATTATATTTTCTTCTATTGATTAAATACATTTTTTCCATTACCCCATCCACCCTGCAGATCTCTCGCACACCCTCATACTGGATGTAACCCCAGACCATGATTTTTCCGCCACCAAACTTCACTGTTTTCTGGGTGAATCTCGGATCCATGTGGGCTCCAGTAGTTCTCCTGCAATATTTGCGGTGACTGTGGTGTAATTCAACAGAAGATTCATCTGAAAAATCCACCTTCTGCCACTTTTCCAGCGTCCATCCTTTTTGCAGGCTGTGGGCTTCGGCAAATGCCACACGGTTTTTCAATTGTCTTTTTGTTTTGTGCTGGCTTCTGGGTACTGATTCGGCCATGGAGGCCATTTCGAGACAGAATGCGACAAACTGTTCTGGTTGACACAGGGACTTCAGGTGACCAGGTCTCGTGGAGCTCTGCTGCAGTGGAAATTGGATTTTCGAGCCAACAAATCCTCTGTACTTGACGCTGAGACACATTCAAGGTGTCTGCCACATCAGCAGTGGATCTGGTCTTCAGCCTCTTGATAATCAAAACTTTAGTCTCTGGGTGAATCTTAGGCATGTTTGCAGAGGTCTAGTTGCAGTTGATGTGAAGGTCTAGTGTACTGGGGTTCTTTTTATACACACCTGAGATCTAATTGATCCATTATTAGTCACAGGTGAAGCTCATATGACAAGGCGACAACACTTATGTCTTTGCAAAAATTCACTCAATGGGCTTTACCAAGCTGTGAATATTACAATATTTTTTGACAGTGTCATTTTGCACTGAAACATTATTACAAAAGCTGTTGGGATTAAAATTAGAATTAAAAATATATATATTTCAGCTGCACTTCAGGTCAATTTGTACACAAGTGACAAGACTTTTGTCAGGGACTGAATAAATGTAAGACCAGTTAAACACAACCTTTGTTTTTGGTGCTTGAAAACAATATACATCTATTTTTTTTTCACATAAGAAAGCACCTAAAACTGTCTATGCGGGGCTTTAATATATTTACATGATGATTAGTCTACCTTCCTGGCTGTATTGTAGTTCTGACTACACTTGAAGTTTAATTAAAAAAATCTAGGAGAATATCGAGCGCACTTATGATAAACGTTAAACTTTTGAAATAGTCTACTATCTAAAGTAAAAAGGGAGATCTTTTAAGACAGATCTTTTTAAAACTGTATTTAATGTTCATTATATGCATTTTTTTAATTATTATTTTCAGAAAACGAGCTCAATTTCTGTACAGTTTGACGCTGGTAATGTTTTGTGCGCGTGCCTGCCTGTGAGTGGCGCTCGATGCACGGTTTACAGGTTGTGTCTTAAATCCTTGTGTGCCTACTAGACAGCATTTTAGGCATCACGAACGCCTTCCGAGACAACAGATTTTTTTGGACCTCACAGATGTGCCTAGCATTTTCCCCAAAATGCCGCTGAATTGGAGCAACAACGTGGCAAAATCAACGGAATTATGCCCTGAAAACTTGTCTAGGTAGAAAAGTCACTAGGTTTTGGAACACAGCCATAGTTCGACACTTCATTTCTCACCGTTCATTCCTGTGATCAGCATCCTGTCGTGCACGCCTGGCTCTCTCCTCACCCGCTCGTCCTGGCGATGCTGCGCCGAATCAAACACTCGGTCCTCTGCGTCAGGCGCGCGGTGTTGCCTCGCGGATGCTGAAGATTTGCAGGTAAGACTGTGTGTGTGTGTGTGTTTGTGAACAATTGCGTGGAGCTCACTGAGGGCATCACATCCACCTGCTGTCGTGTGTATCTGCAGCAACACTCAGTGTGTGCGTATTTCACATGCTGTTCATCCTGCGGCCGAATCTAGCAGGCTTATATTTTCATATATAAAATGAAAATATAGTGTCTTTAGCACGAAGACACTGAATTAATGGAAGAGCGAAGGCTTTAATTCATGTTTAATGCATATTTATATGATGCTGAGTCTGTTATTACAGGCCTACTATCATTATTTTTTGGTGATTTTGTGCTCGAGTTTATGATAGTTATATATCTGATTTATTCTGAATATACTAGTTGCATAATATTACATTTTATATATACTCTTTTATTAAAATAGTGTTGTACATTTAATTTGCTTGTATTTAATTACTCTTGTGTAATATTAGTGTCCAGTGATAATAATAATCTTATGCATTATACAATTAATATACATTTTTACATTATAAAACAAGTTAATAGAATATATTAATATTGTTACTATAAAGTAATGTTATTGTAATATGAATTATGATCTTTATTAATTGATATTGTCATGATCTTTATTATTTATATATTATTTACAATTTAGATAATACGTTTGTATGATTGTGTAGTTTATAATAATAATGAGGGTTATTATTAAATATAGTAATTTTAATTCATATTTATAATTATAAAATAAGTTCATAGAATATATTAATATTGTTTGTTAATATAATGTAATGTCATTGTAATACAAATAGTAATCGTTGTTACATTTATTAATTGATATTTTCATGATCTTTATTTTTTACAATATAGATATGTTTGTATGATTGTATAGTTGTGTTAGTTCATAGTAATAATTTGGTTTCTTAAAAAATTAATTGTAGTAATATTAACTCATGTCATGTATTAATATATATTGTGTGTACATTGAGTGTATAAAATTTGCTTTGCATAATATCAGTTTAATAATAATCAATGTATTATTATTATTATATTAATGTAAATACATTAACAATATTAATACAAATGAATATTGGTATAATATAGTGAATTGTAATCTTTATTGTATTACTAATTGTTATTTTATAACTAATTGTTAATAGTATTTTTACAGTACTATTTCTTTTAATTAATGCATTAGAAAGTGTTTGCATTTTTTTTTAGAAAGTGTTATATTGAGGAAAATAGATTGACAGGCTGAAAATTCTTCTTTATTATGAGCATGCAATGATTAATGATACAGTGATTGTGTTCCCTGCAATGCCAAAAATACAAACTGTCCACTGTTTCCCTGCGTCATGCGCATGCACTGTGAGTGTGACATTGAAGACGGCTAACTTTTTTCATCAGTTCTGAGTCAGCAGATCACATTTGCTTAAGACAGAATCAAGTAAAATACTCACAGTCTGCATCCTAACACACAGCACACTTTCTGCCTTTTATTTTTGTGTGCACTTTGTATCGAAATTGAGCATTCAAACTCCTTTAAACATTTATATACAATAAATCCCCTCCCACAAAGCTGATGAGAGATTTGCTCTTGAAAGGGAAAGGAGGCGTGGCCTCTGGTTTCATTTGGATGTTAATATTTAATTAGCGCTCCAGCTCTGAGAGTGGGAATCTCTCTCCATTTAGAGATGCTTGAGAAAAGGAGCTACAAAAGACGCACACACATAAAGACAGACAGATGTAACATGTTTCTCTAATCCAGGTCCCTTCTAGGTTAGCTGGTTGATTAGTGAACAGGTGCAGTTGACATGCTCTGAATGCTTCATGGGAAATGAGGGGAATTTCATGCATCCTAATGACTATGACAGCAATCTGCCACACGCACTTCCTGCCGCCGGCCGCATTACTGTCAGTAGCGCTCTGAACGCGTTGTACAATGTCATGAAAGTACCAAAGACATGCTGACGCCTTGAGGGACGAGCTGTGAGTGTTTTATTTATACTTCATGTCTGCGACAGAAACTGCATCAGTCAAGAGGAGAACTGTCTGCCCTTACCGTATGTCAACCGGCTCTCTTCATCGCATTCACTCGAGTCTACTTTGCATGTTGTAAAGCATAAAAAATTGCCGTGATTATTTGCTTTGTATGTTGAGTTTGCTTGTTTTCACTGCATTGTGAAGATTAATTGCACAAATTATGACAGAGAGAGATAGATAGATGGACGGACGGACGGATGGATGGATATACAGACGGATGGACAGATGGACGGATGGAGGGATAGATGGATTGGTAAAAGATAAATAGATATACAGACAGATGGATAGACGGACGGGCAGATGGATGGATGGATGGATATATGGGCGGATAGACAGACAGATGGATGGATGGACAGAGACGGATGGATATACAGATGGACGGATGGATATACAGATGGATGGATGGATATATGGATGGATGGATATACAGATGGATGGATGGATGGATAGACAAGTGGACAGACAGACAGATGGATGGATGGATATATGGACGGATAGACAGATGGATGGATATATGGACAGATAGACAGACGGATGGATGGATGGATGGATGGATATACAGATGGATGGACAGATAGACGGACAGACGGATAGATAGATGGATTGGTTGATAGATAGATAAATAGATATACAGACAGCTGGATAGACGGATGGGCAGATAGATAGACAGATGGATGGATGGATGGATGGATGGATGGACGGATAGACAGACAGACAGACAGACAGACTGATGGATGGCTGGACGGACAGATAGACGGATGGAAATACAGATGGACGGATGGATATATGGATGGATAGACAGACGGATAGATGGATGGATGGATGGATAGACAGACGATGGATGGATGGATGGATGGATATATTGACGGATAGACAGACGGATGGATGGATATATGGACGGATAGACAGAAGGATGGATGGATGGATGGATGAATGGATATATGGACTGATAGACAGACGGATGGATGGATGGATAGACAGGCGATGGATGGATGAATGGATGGATATATTGACGGATAGACAGACGGATGGATAGACAGACGATGGATGGATGGATATATTGACGGATAGACAGACGGATGGATGGATATATGGACGGATAGACAGAAGGATGGATGGATGGATGGATGAATGGATATATGGACGGATAGTCAGACGGATGGATGGATGGATAGACAGACGATGGATGGATGAATGGATATATTGACGGATAGACAGGTGGACGGACGGATGGATATACAGACGGATGGACACATTGTTTACAGTAGCTGATGTAGTTATTTAAAATTATTTTTAAAAAATCATAATGTTTAGTTCACGGAGCTGATGATGCTCATCAGTATTATGTTGAAACACTAAGGCATCAGTGTATCGGGTGTGTGTGTGTGTGTGTGTGTGTGTGTGTATTTCTGGCATCAGGACAGCAGAATCACTGCAGGGCTCGTGCTGCAGACTGCAATGACACACTGCACGTGGGATTGTATGCATGTGTTCCTGAACTCTCAGGAAGCTTCGTTTTTATCTATACAGTATATGTACAGTAGCAAAATCCTAAGTTCTATTTACAGTTGTAGCATGTTGGCATGTTGCTGACAGCACTGTGAATGTGTGAAAAGCTTAAAAACATAACTTACTAATACTTGCACTTCAGCACATTCATAAAACGGGAACTTCTTTTTTGATGACTTTTGTTAACATATCATACACATTCAGCTGTTTGCTGAAAGCTATGTTCTTAACCCTTTTATTGCCAGTGTTATATAATAACATAATATAACGATTAAGAAAGAAATCACTGGAAACTAGCGAGAGCGCAAAACTAACATGAGGATAGTGGCATTTTTTAGATTTAACACCCAAGCATCAATGTTTTCCACAGTTTTACAATAATAAGTGATACATTGATCAGAATGAATTATTTTGTCTCAAGATTGTCTATTAGTCCCACAGAAATAAAGTGGTATTTACCGTTATTTCTCAAAAGAAAGAGGACATGTAGGGGAGACCGGGTTTAGTTGTAACACGGGGAGAGTTGTAACACTACCAGAATGTTTTATGAGTTAAATCAGGTCAAAGTGTAGTTTCTCTAGTGAAGAATGGTGTATCAACCTCCTGCTAATTTCAAAGCCCCATGCTAACACAGCTAGCTAAACAATTAGTGACAGTAGCGGGTAGGTTGTAACACGTGTTTTGAAACAACTATCCACTTATATACAACTAAGAACATTTTTGTGATTTTAATAATTCTACAGAAAGTTAATTTGCTCTCTAACACACACACACACACACACACACACATGAATGTGCATGTACAGACATGCACAAACAAACGCACATGTGTAAAACAATAAAACAATATTTTATTGTTGCAGCCAATCATTTAAAATGAAACTGTTGTTGTGGCATATCACTTGGAGTACCCTTAGTTTTTCTGCATTGTGTCAACCTGTTACAATTTACCCCAGTAGTGGATTGCGGTTGTAACAAAAGACCAATTCGTATTTGTCATCTCACAAAGTCTGTGATATAGTTGGAGACATTTAAATTGTTGCCATTTGTAGTAGACAAATGTGGGTACTTTGCCTAAAAGTTTTAGATGTGTAGCTAAAAAAAGGGGTAGTTTTAAGTGCTGAAGAAAAAAGTGTTACAACCATACCCGGTCTCTCTCCTACTTATTCAGTCGCGTGTGTTTCTGTTTGTTTGTAGTCACCGGACGGTATGTTTACATCACATTCGTAAGGAATGATCCTTTCTACAAAGTTTCCACCAAAAATACAGCCTGAGGAGCTTTAGCACTCTCTCCAGTGACTGTCCCAATACAGTTATATTTTCAGTCAGAGAAATATGGATATCAAGCAATCTGGTGTAAAGAGATGAGACTTACTGACAGATAAAATAAATGCACGATTGTGATAACCTATACGATCTGTCTGGTTTCTTTAGGCATCATATTTACCATGTTTACTATAGTAATGGTTAGCACACATATTTTCTCTTTTGCATTGCATATAAATATTTCTGCCTTATACGATGATAAGAATCCACATCGGATCGCAAACATAAGTTATTTCAAACACTTGCTGCTGTCTGAAAGTGAGTTTTGAGCTCAAATGATTTTAAGTATTTAATGCTGATGTAAGCTGGTATATGAAATCATCTGCAGCGCTGCCGTCTCCAGACTCAGCCTGGCTCACTTTGGACCAAGGGATTGGCCCTGAGGAAGCTCCGACACGGCCCAATCAAGCCCAGGGCTGAATCCGAAATCGCTCCCTAAACCCTCATTTACCATTCCCTACTTTAGTCCACTAATACAGTTCACTTGAAGGAGTGAATGAAAACAAGTGAGCGAATTCGGACAGTTGTTGTGTGTACATCGGCAGTACACTCATTATTCCGGTGCAATGGGATAGAATGAGTGCACTCAATAACGTCCACTATGGTTTCGGACACCACTACAAGTGGCCGTGCCCTCAAATAGTGTCCTATTTAAGGGTATAGGGGGCGAATTCGGATTCAGCCCAAGAAGTGAAAGTTAAAATGCGACTGGCCATGGCACGCACTAGCATGCCCACTTTTGGCCGTCAGTGGAAACGCGGCTATTGAATCATTGACTTAACTGCCTTTTCTTTGGCAGAGCAAGACAGACAGACAGACAGACAGACAGACAGACAGACAGATAGATAGATAGATTGATTATGCTGCGAGATAGCAAGACTCAATGGCAAGTTCAAATACATCTATCTGGTTAAAGTTCAAATGCATTTAAATTCTGTGGCCTCTTTTTTTTTTTTTCTTTAGTACAGTAGTGAGATTGGTTTGCAGTAATAAATCCCAATCCGCCGCAGAAAAGGGCAGAGCAGGAATTCATCATGCATGCTCACTTGAACAAAGTCGAAACAAAGCCATCGCTGTGCGCTCTCATCTGTTCACTGTCAGCTCGACATCTATTAGCCAGGAGGAAATCGCTTTCCCGCTGATTGAGCCGTGTAGAGATTCCCCCAGTCAATATAAGACTCTCCTTTTAAATCGTGCTTTTCTCAGTTCATCTCACTGCCGCTTTGTTTCCTCCAATAATGCACCAATATATGACAGTTAGTTTGACTGATAATGGTTGAGAGTCATTGGATCTCAAGGCTGCAGATGCTGTTAATATACTTAAAGGGATTGTTCACTCAAAAATTAAAGTCCTGTCATCATTTACTCACCATCATGTTGTTCCAAACCTGTATGAGTTTCTTTCTTCTGCTGAACACAAAGGAAGATAAATATGGGGTAACCAAACCGTTCGTCGGCCCCATTGACTACCATAGTATGGAAGTTTAGGGTGAGTAGATGATTTATACATGCTGAGAGCTTTAACATATGAGGCATGCTATGTGCAAATGTGTCATTACAGCCCCATATGCAATATATTTTCAGGACACGTAACCTTTATTCATTGATGTTACTGCAACTCAATTGCCTGCCATACTTCATAATGAATTTAAACATTTTTGGCAACTTTTTGATTAAAAAATGTATAAAAATGGCAAATAGTTCAAGTATTTTAATCATTTTATTATGGTATTATTCAGCTGAATAGATAATAAAAATGTTTATTTATAGCTGAAATTATTTATTCATTAAATAAGATCACGTGCCAAACTGCTGAAATCACGTGACCGCTGATTCGATACGCAGATTCATAACGCTCTGAAGCTTCAGGAAGCTGTTTTCAAATCGGTCATCACTATATAAGTCGCTATTTGTTTTGTTTTTTTGCAAACAAAAACGATTCTTGTCGCTTTATAAAATGAGTGTAGAACCTCTGTAGAGAGATGGACTTTGTAACGTCGTCTTTAGTGCCTTTTATGGGTCTTGAGAGAGGAAATGACATTGGTGTCTATGGAGGCCTTTCTGAGCCATCGGATTTCAACAAAAATATCTTCATTTGTGTTCAGAGGATGAACGGAGGTCTTACGGGTGTCGAACGACAGGGTAAGTCATTTTGGTTTAAAAATGATGATTTTTGAGCAAGTACATAACCAGTCAGTGTTTAAAACCTAATCTCCTTATCTTAGCCCGATTCACAACGGTAAGCTTGTAATAATGAGTTCTAGTTTGAGTGGTGCTGGTAGCTTTCTGTGGGAAATTTGAGCATGTCTTTGCTTGATTATGTCACGTCTGTACACATACAGAAGGAGTTCGGCTAGTGAGGATGATGCAGGTGGCGGATCATTTATAGCCTTTTCTCACAGCAGCTGAATAATTAAACGCATCATTCTGAAGGCGGATTGTAATCCAAAATGGTCCAAATGACATCATCAGTGACAACTGTAGATTCAAAGATTAGACTGTACAGAGATTGAAATCTACAGGTAACACTAATACACACTAAATACAGTCACGCAATGCTGATAATGTTAACATTAACAATTCGAGAACAAAGTATAACAATAATAATAATGTACCGTTTTATGTGATATGAACTAAGTGATCGTTAGATTTTATCAATGTTGTAGCTCGATTTATTGTAATGCCTTTTTTCTCAGTTGATCAGAACAAAAGTGGCAGACGTTTCCTACCTGTTCAGTGACATTTTCAGGTGAAAATTCTTATTTTGGTCATTTTTCTAAGACATAGAATCTGTGATTCTGAAGGTCAGTATCCACACTGGCGCGGTGACTGAATGACAGCCACACATACTCCTCAAAACATTCGATTCATCCGCGCTGAGGAGCCGTGCCGACACACAACCCATGTAAAGATGAAAATTCCACAAATAACTGCAATTGCAGGTTTCAAACAGAGATGCCGACAAAGAGGCAAAACATATGGACTGCAGCTTTTAAGTAAATTTTTTTATTTTATTTCAAGTGATGAAAATGTTTTTCTCCATGGTTTTAGTTTTAGTTAATGATGATAACCCTGCTTCATCCATGCCAGTAGGTTTCAGAATAAAGTCTAAGATTTTAGCATCACTTACTTCCAAAGGCTTAAAGGTTTGCATTTGTTACTTTGGACAATAAATAAATCTTCAATTTATCATTGAGAATCTGTTCTATGAACAGATAAAATTAGATGTGATGCATACTTTGTAAAATACTAGTTTGGTGCAGCTGGTGTAGTACTTCATGCTGGTTGAAAATCAAAGTTTTTATTAATCCTTCATTAGGATGTGTAGATTTAAAACGCTAATACGAAAGTGCATCAAAAGTGCTGTCAGCCTAATTGGGAGATTCAGGTTTTCTGTGCACCCTGCTCCGAAGGTTTTTGAGTTGCTTGTTGCTTGACAAGCTGCATTTTCGAAGTAGCTTCCCGACGCTAGTTGTTTCCATTCTCTATTTCTGTCTACCTTCCTCTTGTAAATAATTGAGCTCCTGACTCTAAATGGTCGTGATGATAGGTTGCAGGGTTTCTCTTGATACATATTCTCAATCTCTTCATGCTGTCATACACTGCCGTGTTACTGTGACCTGCAGACCTGATGATGATGTGACTCGTCACATGCGACTGACAAACCCTCATGCAGACATTCAGTGTGTGACAGTTAGTCATTGTCTCTGACAGCTCGACGGTGACTGTGAGCATGGGCATGTCACTAAACAGTTGCTCATTGGGGAATGGAGGTCAGTTTATTTTTTTATGATTTGCAACTTTTATCTATACTGTGTATGCTTCGGAAACATGTATAATGTTGCTTTAATTACATGGTTTGCTTATTAAAATGAATGTAATAGGTAAGAGCCAAAGAGGAAAGTGACACTTGGCCTTATTTTAACGATCTGAGCACATGATCTAAGCACACAGCGCAGGTGCAATTAGGGCGTGTCCAAATCCACTTTTGCTAGTTTAATGACAGGAAAAATGGTCGGCACGCCCAGTGCATGGTCTAAAAGGGTTGTCCCTATTGTCTTAATGAGTCATGGGTGTGTTTTGGACGTAAAGTGCAATAAACCAATTCGAGTCTCATTTCCCATTCCCTTTAAAAGCCAGGTGCGCTCACGCCATGGCGGATTCGCTATTTACATGCCAGAATATAGACACCCTCAACCTGACGAGTCAGTTTAAATACATGTGTGTATTGCCAAGATTGGTTAAAAAGCCAATTTCATTACTGCAAATAGATAATTCTGATACATGCAATGACTATCCATTATGACATGTAGGCATTTTATCTTTATGTGCCCAATAATAATCTTTTACATTGTAATCCTTTTATTTTTAATAAAATAAATGCACATCCCTGTGTGTGTTATAAGCAGAGTGTATGCGCGTTGTGCACACACATATAGGCTCATATTACTAACGCGCTCTTTAAATAACACAAAAAATACTGCGCTGTTGACTTTAGAGCAGGTTTTTGTTGGTCAATGGCACAGTCGTTTTCAGTTCCTCAAAAAAGCAATGCGCCTGAACACACCTGGTTTTCAGACCAGCACGCCCATGGGTGAACAGATGGGCACAAATGCATTTGCTTTTTAAACAACATGGCACTGGACATGAAAATTATAAATGAGTCAGGCTGAAACTAGCAAACAACACTTATGTTGCATTACGCTGAGTGTATGACAGGGCCCATACATCTATCCATTAATCAAAAAAGATTAATGCACAAAGTGTGCTTTATGTTTTATTTTTCTCTTATATTTGGTTTGGCAGCAGCCAGCCAAACATAATGTCTTTATGATAGGTTTAAGTGATGAATTGTTTTCTGTTATTTGTTTATAAAAGCAGCATTTACTAGTAGTATAATGGTAATTAGCCTTCTTGATCAACCATAGTCATTCTTTAGCATGGTATCTATTAGGATACATCATTGGCTAATTTAGATGCGTTTTAGGAATTGAGTGTGTTCCTGTTGAGAACATTTGTTTGCAGTTACCTCAGGGAATGACCTCCTACGGAGAAGTTTTTGCTGTTGCTAGGGAGAACTGAGCGTGAGCGTGTTTCCTCACTGCGTGGAGAATTATCAGTATGTTCATCATTCTGTGTGAAAGAATTTCATGATCTGGATAACATATTACCCTTAATCCTATTTTAGTGAAGCATTCACTTATGTGTTATGTTAGGGAGTCTTTTCACCTTAAAAATCCTTTCAATAAAACAATATGCAGTGCGTTTTGTGCATTTTATACAGTGCTGATCCTTTAGATTGTCAGCTGAATGGTGAAAATGAAATGTTTGATCATGTTTTTACCAGGGAATTGACAAAAAAAAATGTTTTGGAACAAAAATCTATCCTTCACTAAACACTGCAAGAAACAAGCGATGTCAAATGTAATCAGATGCATACCGGTATGTAAAATAACATGATCATCAACATTAAACAGCCTATAAATCAACACTGCCTAATGTTACCGAAAGTCGACCCAGGCAGAGCTATAGGACTGTTTAACTTTAAGGGGTATCAATGGACTTAATCTACTCCATCTGTGTTTTGATCATCATTCTAAATCTGATCTGGATGTAGTCTTTGAGCAAAAAGCTGAGAAAATTACATTTTTGTAAGTGTTTTTTTATTTTATTTTTTTTTACTTTTTATGAAAAAAAAAGAAAGCATGAAGCTTGAATAAAACAGTTCAGATATTCATGCAACTATATATTCTGGGGGCCATGAAAATCTTGTGAAACAAGATAAAATGTTGGCGGTGGCTGGTAATAAAAAGAACATGTCAGGGGAAAGAGTTATTGAACAAAAAGAATATTGAACATCAGCATAGAGAAAAAAACTATTATTTCTTAGTGCAGCTTTTTTGTCAAGACATTTATAAATCTGTTATTTGCCCCCTCTTGACAGGTTGAAGACAACCCCTGATGTCATCTACTCAAAACTAGTATCTTAACCAACAGTGGGAAAGATGCCAATACTTACTTTAGCTTTAAGTTTGAAAGCGGAGAGAGCTCCAGACCTCAAGGGAGGACCAACAAGACTATACATGAAAGCTTGAGAACACATGAGCCTTCAGGAAACATGAGTGTGAATGATGAACACGCCAGACCCTTCGGGACCAGCATTGAAGATGGCTGTAAGGAAATCAGGAACAACAACAACAGGCTTGCTGAGGATTCTCTGGACGGAGATGCCAATGCTAATGAAATCCAAAGGGGAGAAACAACTTTGGAGGCAATTGATGCCCTGTCCTCTGTGGCATCTCACACTCAGGAACAGGTGAAGATGACTATCCAGGCCACAGATTCCCTGTGTGATGACCCAGAGCTGGCTGAGTTTGAGATGCTGGAATGTCAGGAACTAGAGGATGAGGAAGAGAACAACGTCTCTAAAGGTTACATGAAAGGTGTTCTATCCACCGATATGACGAAGACCGAAACAAAATCTCTGAAGGATAACAAAAGGTTTTCCCAGTTTACTTCAAAAGAGCTAGAGTCTACTGTTTGTCCTCAGTTCACTAGCAAAGAAATGGTGACCAGCATAGCCAGGACTGACTTTAGCTCTGAAAATGATGTTTTTGTTTCTTGCCTCTCAACGATGTCTAGTCTTGGAGGAAGTCTTGCTAGTGCCCTGGACCACGCTGGTCGAACTCACAGCTCTGATTCGTGGCATGCTCCCTCAGAGCCATACCGAACTCTCTCTGAGGACCTTACCCTTGCCTCACAGTACTGTTTGACAATTTTAGATAAAAGCCGAAGCTCCCTACATACTGAGGGCATGCCTCATCAAGCAGGAAAAAGTACAACGCACATCGGCAGTGTCAATCTTAATCTTAACTCTACTGCCTTGCCTGAAGAACCTCTTTTAGAAGCACAAGAAAACCAACTAGCTACAGACTTTGTAATATCTGAGAGCTCAGGACAACTGACAAATGGCATGAGTGAATGTAGCATTGTAAGGATCACAAAAGTCCCTAATGAATCAGGAAGTGCCGATTTCAGAGAACCTGGAATTCATGCAAAAGACGAAAAGGCTCCAAATTTAAAGTCTTACCAAACTCTTGTCTCAGACAACATTCAGTCTACTTCACAAAACAGAAGGTCCTCCCATGATTCCACTAGTGATATAAAGAATAAACTAAAATCACAGGATGAGGATTCTCTTGAAATTGCTCGTAAAACCTCGAAACTAACCTCAAAGGGTGCACCCATCCACTCTGATTGTTCTGAACCCCAACCGTACAAGAAGCAAGCATCATTTGAAAAGACCAGAAGGTCTAGTTCATCGAGTTTGGAAAGGCGAAAACCTTGGGGCAGCCCGTCTCGCTCTGAGACCACTCCATCCCCTAAAACCACCTGTTCACCTCGAAAACAGCCACCTTCTTCACCAGCCAAATATATTAGCACAAGAGAAGCGACTCAGGAGCGGAGTGAAACCTTACAGAGGGTAAACACTGGTTTGAGGCCACCAAGTAAAAACCTTCTCAGTAGTAGTAGCAGTTTTCAAAAACCTGTCGTTCCTCAACAACCCACTAGAGGAGATTCTGAGTCTAAGAAGTCTTCTCCACCTCTGAAGCCCAAAAATGTTCGGCCAAAAATCATAACCTATGTCCGCAAGAGCCCTCAAGCGAAACCAATGTCTGAAGGTCCTTATGAAGTATCGACACTACCGCCGAGACTTACACCATACAGTAGCTCACCAACCTCAAAAGAGCCCAAAGCAGAGGGGTTCAGAGGTTCCCCTGTGCTCAGCTCCTCTAATATCCTTTATGACAAGTATCGCCAAGAGGTACAGAGGTCAGGGTACTACTCCCCTCCAGGACTGATGCCGTCTGGGATCCGGCCACCCAGCCACACTGTCCCCCATAAACTGGTGGGCAAATCGGAGAGTTTCCATGGAGAGCTGCCAGAACAATACTTACGTGAGGTGAGACTTCTCAGGCTATGTTCACACTGTCAATTAAATCTGATTATTTCTGTATCCTATTGGAATCTGATCTGATTTATTGACTGTCCATACTGTGTAATGCAACTGATCTAATCTGATTTGTGTGTCCTGTGATGCTCTTTTGTTTTACTCACTATCTGCATTGGTTTTTATTGCAATGATGTTGTATTAGCAGGAATACACCAAAAATAATAACTGCAACATTTCTTATTTAAATTGGTATGCATGGCTTTATGCGCAGTCATTTTTTGCTTGACTTCCAGAATGTTTTCTATTACAATGTCTGACATGTTTAGGTTTTATGTGCCGTGAAAAAAGTCCAATTAGAGCGGATAGACTATAGTCCTCTTCAGAGATGATTTTAATCACATTTCATGTAATTTTTTGCTGTTCACACTTCCTACATATGATCTGACTCCAGTCGGATATCCACAAAAATCGGTTTGGACTGACAGTCTGAACAAGGCTTCAGAAGCTAAAACAGCATTACTGAACTCTAGATAAATGTGTTGTGCTTGTGAAAGCATAATTTATTGATACTCTCAACTGCTTCATTAAGTTTGTGATAACAAAGACATCAAAAGATGCTTCTTACTGTTCCAGGTTGGTAGAGCGGTTCAGCTAAATACCCATGATGCCGCTGCTTCCGTTTTCCGCTTTCCCAGAGCCTTAAGGCCTCAGCTTGGTCTTGGAGCCATCACCAGACAGCCTGCTACTAAGAACAGGACTGTATTACCAGGTCAAAGGTCGGCATCACCCCTCAGTTATACGGCTCCAGCTGTTCAGGCCTCAAGTAGTCACCAAGAACCAATAGGTCAGTAGGCACTAAAACCCTCAAAGTCAAGTCCCCAGTTGTCAGTTGACTTTGTTCAGAATGTAATACAGTTAATTAAAAGTATTGGTTTGTATTAGACATTTGCTTAAAATATAGCTTGTAAATCTAGACAGAGATTTAAATGATTGTCTTCACAGCTGTATACTGCCAGTACACAGAACCAGACTTGTTTCTTATAGTAATGCCCACATATAGACATTCCATCAGCTGAGTTTGGTGAGGTGACTCAATTAAATTTGTGATCTTAAATTAAATCTCTCCTTGGTCTTCTGAAAGTAAATCAAGGAACTGTCAGTCAAATACTACCATGTTCTGGAAAACAAGGAAATGAATAATCGTCCATGAAAACAAAAAGGATTGCTAAAATCATCAGATTTGTCAAATGAGCATTTCTTGACCCTTAAAAGGTGTACTTTTTAATGGTTATATTATTGTTGAGCTGTACCCATACAAACTACATACATCTATCCATAATAACAGGTATTTTATTAATTCTCAGTAAACATGGGGATCTTTAGAGGTGTTTTCTAAAGAATTAGAAATCCTATCTCTCTAAATGACATTTATGCATTTACCTATATTTTTTACCAAGTCTGCCATAATTTACTTGTATTTTATTTCTTTATTTTCTTTGCGCAACACACAAAAATATATATTTTAACCAAGCTGCTGCAAATATTCACATACAGAAAGTCAACAGTTGTATCATAAAAGTACTTGTGCTCTAGTCTTTTGTGAGAACTAGTCACATTTGTATACAATCTTTCCTCCTTCACTGGTATTTATTTCATTGCAATGGAATCAAATTAGGTCAAGATTATTGATTGTAGAAAGGAATGCCAAGCTATCTATTTAATGAACTAGTGATATTTGTTTGAAGGAACAAATCGGAAGGAACTAATGTTTGTCAACTGCTTTACAGTGGATCAGAAAAGACTAGCATTGGGTGTGGCCCCTAAATTTATGCTCCCCAAACCGGGTCAATCTGGACTGCGTCCTCCCGGATTCTCCCATCTTCCTCCTGCTCGACTGGCCGCCTTTGGCTTCGTCCGCAGTGCTAGCGTGTCTTCTGTGTCCAGCAACCAATCAAACGACAGCACGCACAGCGACCCCTGCAGATCTAGCCGTGAGTGTTACATCTCTTCCTGTCATAAACCTAATGTTTACACACTTCCAATGCTGGAGTATACAGATGTCTGACTTTTCTGGGTTCAACAGATTTCTCAGCTGCTGCTAGTTGTGTTTGTTTGTCGAACTGTGTGTAACTTCAAGCTCTTGATAATGGTGTCTTGTAATGAGGAATGTTTAGAGTGTCAGTCTAAATTTTCAAAAGTGTAAGGAAATACTACAGCGGCCCGTTCTTAGACCACATGTTCTAGTACTGGTATTGTGTTAGGATTAGTCTAGGCCTTGTGGATTATCTAACTCTTCCTGTCATAAGCCTTCTTACTACCAGATACAAAGTACAATCGATGTCTCTAACACCCTGCTGGTTGCACTGTGTCTGAGCAAGATGATGCATCTAAAAGATTAAGATGTATAGAGCAGTGTTTCCCAGTCTTTTGTGTCATATAGTATGCTTTTTCGGATATTACCTTTCATGTAGTGTGTAATATAGCTGTTTGTGAATATAAATGGTCTGCCAAGTTTCAAAGATCAAAGTGCAGATAGAGTTGTCAGTAATTCAATCCTAACTTCCAGCTCGAACCTAGATTAGTATTCCATTTGCAAAGTGCCCGCCTGTCTTCATTGGCTGCCCACGAACAACTTCTATTTTGACCCGCCCTCAAACACTGAAGCTGCATATGAGGCCTGAAAGAGTTTGGTTTGCATAGTCGACATGTCAAGAAGATGTTTTTTTCTGCGTTGCAAAAACACATCCACTCTACAGCATTTCCAAAGGAATGAGGACTTGCGTTGGAATTGATACGGTTAAACCGACTGCATCATTACTGTCCGTATCACTGTGTATCAACTGATGAGGAAGATCAGGAGCTGGTATTCAGATATTGTAATGGTTGTGGTTTTGGACATGCTGTAACAGGCGAGCAATCACAAAAGACTGGGTCATCTGAATAGCAGAATAAGGCAATCACAACAGACTGGGTCATCTGACCAATCAGAGCCAAGTAGTCAAATCACAACAGACTGGGTCATCTGACCAATCAGAGCAGAGTAGTCCAATCACAACAGACTGGGTCATCTGACCAATCAGAGCAGAGTAGTCCAATTACAACAGACTGGGTCATCTGACCAATCAGAACAGGGTAGTCCAATCACAACAGACTGGGTCATCTGACCAATCAGAGCAGAGTAGTCCAATCACAACAGACTGGGTCATCTGACCAATCAGAGCAGAGTAGTCCAATTACAACAGACTGGGTCATCTGACCAATCAGAACTAGTCAATCACAACAGACTGGGTCATCTGACCAATCAGAGCAGAGTAGTCCAATCACAACAGACTGGGCCATCTGACCAATCAGAGCCGAGTAGTCCAATCACAACAGACTGGGTCATCTGACCAATCAGAGCAGAGTAGTCCAATCACAACAGACTGGGTCATCTGACCAATCAGAGCCAAGTAGTCCAATCACAACAAACTGGGCCATCTGACCAATCAGAGCAGAGTAGACCAATCACAACAGACTGGGCCATCTGACCAATCAGAGCAGAGTAGTCCAATCACAACAGACTGGGTCATCTGACCAATCAGAGCAGAGTAGACCAATCACAACAGACTGGGTCATCTGACCAATCAGAGCAGAGTAGTCCAATCACAACAGACTGAGCACCTGACCAATCAGAGCAGAGTAGTCCAATCACAACAGACTGGGTCATCTGACCAATCAGAGCAGAGTAGTCCAATCACAACAGACTGAGCCATCTGACCAATCAGAGCAGAGTAGTCCAATCACAACAGACTGAGCACCTGACCAATCAGAGCAGAGTAGTCCAATCACAACAGACTGAGCACCTGACCAATCAGAGCAGAGTAGACCAATCACAACAGACTGGTCCATCTGACCAATCAGAGCAGAGTAGTCCAATCACAACAGACTGGGCCATCTGACCAATCAGAGCAGAGTAGTCCAATCACAACAGACTGGATGCATGTAAACCTATTTTAGGAGATATACATCCTAAACAAAATTAGGAGCCTTTAAAGTAGCATAACATGGGCACTTTATACTCAAACATTTACTTAGCGTGGAATTCTAATCATTCTGAAATATGATCTATGATTAAAGACTCTAAAATGTCATTTTACCATCATATTATTGTCATTTTATTGTTAAGAACACCACCTATAATAAGACATACTGTAAGGGTGAATGAAAACAATGTGAGGAAGGTTGTTATATTACTTGTGTTGCAGTGCTCGGTGTGTTTTTATGAAGTTGGAGAAATATAGAGAACTGTGTGTGTTTTTATAATTGTATTTACCTTTAATATTGGTTTCTGTGCTGTGGTGGGCTGAGGTATGTGAAGACTTTATTGTGTTCATATTGTATTGCGAAACACTTCTGCTGCTATTGAGTTGGGATGCGGGTAAAGTTAGGCACAGGGTTGGTGGTATGGGTAGGTTTAGGGGTAGTTTAAGGGGTAAGAGAAGGGTGACATTTACCATGTCATTACTGAAATTAATTGGCTGTAATTGCATGCAGGTATGTAAAATATATGTTTAAAACATGTATGTACTCAATTAGTGCATCATATCAAATTATCCATTTAAATGTAAGTATATATTAGTTAAAGACACTTAATATAAAGTGGGACCACTGATCTGATTGTTATAACCAGATATAGCCTGTCAAAGAGCAAACTGTGCATACTCAAGTAAATTAGATATTCATTGTTTTGTCTGCTCATACCAGGGGCGATTCTAGGGTCAGAGCTTTAGGTGCTGAGCACCCAATGAGCCCCACTGCCACCACCCACCCTCTTTCACACAAAAACAAAAATATGTCTATTGAAAAATAACTTTATCATTTTAACATTGATTCACTAACTCCAAAATCCAGATTTTTTTTTTCTTTTTTGAGACCTTTTCAGAACACCAGCTTAATTTTGATAGTTCACACAGACAGAAAAATAATGTAATATAGGCTACTTAATGCCAATTTGTTTATTCCTCACTGATTCTTCCTGCTATTCCCCTTGCTTTTCCTTTCCTTTCTATTCTCTTCCTCACCCTTCCTGGCACTTTACAATCATACACAAATATATTGTAGGCAGGAGAGTTGAGGTCAGTTTGTCATGTCACAAAAATGAGACCATGAGACTAATTACAGATTCTAAGGATATGATCAAAAGGCACACAGAGGCGTGTCATTTTAAATGTCTTTATTATTAATATTATTGGGCTTAGAAACTTTTAAATGACAAATTCATTTCACAAGAGAAGCTTGTGAGTTTGAAATAAATATAAATAAAATAAAAGCAGGGGACCATTGCCTAGATAAGTAATTTGATACAACTACAGCTGGTTTGCATTATCTGTTACTCTAGCTTAACACTTTTCAGAAGAACAAAACAAAAAACCAAGACAGAGGTCATTATGGACTGTCCCTAGTCTCTCACCTGAATCTGTCTTTTTCTTTTAAAGAATTGTCGTATGTCCATTGCTCACTGCCAGCCCACAGACACACACACACACACACACACACACACACACACACACACACACACACACACACACACACACACACACACACACACACACACACACACACACACACAGAGTTATGCTAAGAGTTCTGGAGTTAAGCCTGGTTCAGGTTAAATCCTGTGTGATGAATGAATAAATACAGCAAAATAATTAATAACAATTAATTTAAAAAGCCACAGTGAGTGTTTTCAGTGATACGTCGTTTGTTTTCAAACGCCAGGGCTTCATGTTTCCATGACGACTGACCAGAAAAGACGCACGTGACGTCATGTTTACATGACTCGATTGTTAAAATGAGTATCAAATAAACGATAAACTACTTAGTTACTTCTCTCCGTTTATGACTATGGACGAGTCACCCAGGTCCTGTTCTACTCCACAGCGGCGGCGACCCGCCGGACTAAAAAGTCCGCGAATAAACACTTATTATAGGTGTACCACCATGGTGATTCAGGATACTGACTCCAGTACTCACCGATATGGTTTCGAAATCGGAACAACTCTAGATAAAAGGAAAGAAGTGTCAGACACCGCTTTCAACCGATCTCAACACTACATCACGGGTTCTCACTCTGCGTGTGTTTCGTGCTGGATGACGGTCGTGCTGAGCGGTGCAGATACAGAGGAGAAGTAGAAGAGGAGAAGCGGATGACACCATTTGCTATGCGGGGATGTTTTCATTTTCCTCCTTAACAAATACATTTTAAACCACAAACTACGGAGTATGTTTTGGACATTATTTAACCGTGTAAAAGACTAACAAAAATTTTAAATAACACAATTTCTTACTCCAAGTTTTAGGGGTGCTGAGCTCCTTTTTAGGGGTGCTGAAGCACCCCTAAAAAGGGGCTAGCCTCGCCCATGGTTCATACAATGTGCCAGAGCGATGTTCTCAGAGCTTACATAAGTGATCTTTTAATTGGCGATTGGAAATGAGAAGTGCTCTAACAGGAGGATTGCAAGGGGAGCAAGAGAGTGAGATGAGAGTGGGTCGGACAAAAAACATACTTGTGTTAGCCGACAAAAAGAGATTTCAGAGAAACATAAGATTGTTCACTTGCCCATGACCTCTAAAATCTAAAAAAAAGAAATGATACATTTGACCACTATATGATGAGTCATATTTTAATGTTATTAATCTGTTTCAGAACAATGTGACTCGGATATATCAAGATGAACAATGAAATATCTGAGTCTTCCTTCTTCGCAAATAACTGATTGCTATTTGGTAAATCTGCATTAATGTTGAAATAATGAATGAAGGCTGTTTCACGCCTTGAGCATGAACTTGCAAACTTCAAAGCGTCACACAAGCTGCCGTTTCCCAGTCAGGAAAACAAGGACATTTTCTTTTACACATTTTTTCAGGAAACTACCAGGACTTCAAAACATAACTTGTGCATTTAATTATAATATAAATTGTTTATATTGTAATATTTTTCCCTTCACAAGCAAGGGTTTGACTAGTGACTACCTCGGCACAGTTGATTGAAAATACTTGCTGTGAATTGTAAAATTTGGTAACACTTTATTTTACAGTGTCCTTATTCCACATTACATGTAGTTACTGTAGTAATAACTATAAACTATGCATAATTACATGCAACTAACCTTAAACGGTTTTAGTCTAAACCAAACCCATTTCCTAAGTTTATACCCTATATACATAGGCATAATTGGGTGCCGTTTCGTGTTCGCTGGGGCCGTACACGCTTTCATCCACATATAGCGTTGTATGTGCGGAGCATGGTGTTAAGATCCCAGCACTTCCGGCTAGTTTGGTTTCAGGGTTTGGGCATTCATGCTCCATGTTTTGCCTCTGGTTGTGAGCGCAAGGGTTAAGTGTTCATTCACGTGCCATGGCCTCTTGTCTCTTGTGTTTTTGTTGAGCGCCTGGTCTGTTTTCACTGGCCATGCGTTCTTGAGTTGTCGTGTTCTATGTAGCTCGCAGTTTGTGTCTATCATCTGCCACGTGTTTTATACCATCATCACTGTCCTCGTCAGAGCTCATTTCCCAGTACATTTAGCATCTCAAACATATTCTCAAAACTATCATTTTCAACATCTTCACCTGATGTTGACAGCTTCTTCACAGATCCATGTAAATCGCTGAGCCATTTCAAAGGTTGCTGATGATTCTTCCTATTCTTTTGTTTTCTGCCTGCGGTGACTATGAGTGAAACGTCACTTCATCATTGTGGATCAGACATTGCCACCTTGTGGAATAAATGTGAACTGCACTTATTCAGTCATCAAAGATGCAATTATTGTTGTGCAGAAAAATACTACACTGTTACACACCTCGGATATTTGTATAGCAACCCTATACAATTTTTGGTAACACTTTATTTTAGGGTTCAGTTATTAACTATTAACTAGTTGCTTATTAGCATGCATATTACTAGGATATTGGCTGTTTATTAGTAATTATAAAGCACATATTAATGCTTTATTCTTCATGACCTTATTTTACATCCCTCAACCCTACCCAGTACCTAAACTGAAATGCTACAAAAACTACCTTACTAACTATTAATAAGCAATAAATTAGGAGTTTATTGAGGCAAAAGTCATAGTTAATAGTGAATATGTGTCCCCAACCTAAAGTGTTGCCCAATTTTTACAACTAAATAGGAAAACTATTATAATTGTAAACTTTTATAATTGTATTACTTTTTTCTTATTATATGGTTTATAATGAATTGATTGAGGAATACTAAGAAAGTTAATGTCTAACTTTAAAAATGAATGAGGAGGAGGGTAGTGAATGACGTCCCAGGTCACTAAAGACCCAAGCTGTGTGTTTAAGGGTTAAGTGATCGAATAAAATTTGTGTATCAAGACATAACCAACATATCTGTATGTGTTTTGCTTTATTAACGACGTAGGCGTACACACTTATGTGACGACGAGTCTTTAAAAACAGATGCAGGAAAAATGGAGGTGCATCCTCCCGCGCTCCAAATAAGCGCCCTGACGACGTCTGATGCACATGGCACACGTATCTGGAAGTCGTCATCTGGTCGGTTTAATTCTACAGGATGTCCACGAGACGTGTGTGTTGCATTCTCTAGCGGAAACATATGCCGTGATGCCAAACTCCCTCGTGGAAGAAGAGCGCCATCGTTTTTACAACTGTGACAATGAGCGCGTAACAGGAAGTTGAGGCAGGACATATTAAAAGGCTTGTCTTTAAAGTTGGCATGAACATCTTTAACTTACCCTATTGTACGGCTTCTGGAACAAGAACAAATGTGGGGCGGGACTTGATTTTGTCCCTGTGGAATTGTTTGGATGCTTGTGGTTTGCTATTGGTGGATCTCATGTGAGTGACAGGTTGCCCCGCCCTCGCGTCAGTAAACACATCATCAGAGAAGAGATGAGCTGCAAGAGGGAAAGGTTATTTTGATTAAAGATTACAAGAGCACATAAATGGAAATATTCCTGAAAAAAAAAGAATTGTCCATTTAGATTTCATGGTGACTGAAAGGCTTGAGTGTCCTCTTATTCACTTATAGACTATGTTCACTGCAGTCATTCCTGGAAGACTGCAGATGAATGCTGAGTCTAGCAAACGGTGTCGCTAAACTGCTGAGTAATGTGTATGTGTCCTCACACAGTACAGAGACTGTGATTTTCTCTCTCTCTCTCTCTCGCTCTTTCTCTCTCTGGGGTTTAGAGTTGTACTGTAAGTACAGTGTGTATTGAAACCACACCCTAGTTTAGCATCCCATTATGACACCAGAAGACGTCCTGACATGTCTTATGCTATAGTGGGGACACATTTGTCTCTCGGCTGGGACAGCTGAGGGGTCAACAGTGGCGCCTTCCCTTGCCAAATGTATGTCCCCTCTTAAAAACCCAAAGGCTCGTCTGCTTGTTATTTAAATCCATAGACTTGTACGTGCATGTTGCATTTTTGTTCGATGCCGTGCTCGGTAGATAAAATATAATGGTCAGCTGTCGACCCCTCCCGAGTGTCCACACCTAGGCCCGTGTCACCACTTTCACTCTTAATTCCTCTCTGGGAAAGTGGAGGTGTTAGAGAGAAGTCGGGCTGCTTCGACTCTTAGGGATTTAAGTCTTACGGTTAAGTCTTCATAATGCGGCATAATTCGTAATCTTCAGGATTCGCTGTAAATCTGAGTTTTTTTGCGACTCTGGAGTTTTAAAATCAGATTAACTTTATGAAAGCGGATGATGTTCTTTGTCATCTCAGGTCTGGACCTCGGATGCGTTTCCTCTACTAACGGACAAATTTGCCGCACAAATGTTTTCATTACTGGGGTATTTTGTACCCCTTTTCACTTTCGTTTTAAAACGGGACACTGAAAAGCAAGACCTGCACCCATGTAAGTGTTGTTTGTGATTTATTCATGTCCCATACATTTTTTAGGAGTTCAAGCAAGAAGTACCAACTAGTTAGTAGTAGGCCTTTTAAGGGAAAAAACATGTCGATGATTTTATTAATATTTTATTTATTATTTTATTTATTATTATTGTAGTTGTTTTAATTAAAGTACAGTTGGAAATGTTGAACTTTAAGTAAGGCCATTCCATGGCATGTTTTTTTCTGAAAACTCACTATGGAAAGTTTGTATTTCCATATTTTTTCTAGGTGTGGACATAAAAAAATAATTTTAAAAAACAGTTAAATTTGCATTTCAATGATACGTTCTCAATTTTTTTTTTAACCAGGTATTGTTACGATGTCGGTAGTAAATTGAACAATGTGTACATTTTGCCTCATCCGTTGGACTTTTCCTGACAAACAAACAGTGTTGGGTAGCAATAATTTAAATTTAATCTGGATCACATAATCAGATTCCAAACATTAAGTACTTTTGTTCAGATTGTATTACATTAACTACATTTACATGTGCACCAATAATGTGATTTAATATCTGATTAAAATATTATTCGTTGTCGATGTTTACATGACACGAGCAGAACTCTTCACTCCAGTTTACATGCAGCTTTCATTATTCTGATTATTTGCTAATAAGTATTACTCATATCAAACTCAAAATACATTTTTATGTATGTAGTGGATATTAATCGGCACTGTGATGAACATTGCAATGCCAGGTTTGCCTATGCTACCGCCGCGTTCTTCACGCCTTCTGGATAAGGAGATAAGGAGAGTTTAGTGATTTGGAGAAGAGAAAACTTCAGAATAACGTTACAGAGTTCATTCATGAAGTTGTGTGAACAGCACACGGCATCCGCGTAGAACCAAGCACATTTGGTCATTAATCGTTTATTGCGATTAAAATAGGCGTACGTCACATAGTTAAACGCGACTGTGGTAACTCAATTATGAGCTTAATCGCATTAGTTCGATCAAAGCATTTGTAAAGTTTCATCACAACAATCCCAGTATAATCATATTTATGAGGGTGCATGTAAAAAAAGCTCATTTTAAAATACTCATAATCAGACTACAGTTAGGTTTTATTGATTACATGATTGATTACAATATTATTCACACAATGGCAGTAAATCATTCATAATTGATTCTCCCTACTACTACTTTTTACTTTGTTAAAAAGCATATCGCTTTTATTTACATTCATATATTCATACACATTCAAAAAGTCTTCTGTTTTTGTGGAATTGGACACACAGACACTCTGATCACTGGATTTACAGAAATCATTTCACTTTTTAGAGGTGCAATATGTACATTTTTGCAGTAAAATATCCAAAAACCACTAGGACCGTGTTATATATTTTGTTCAGTTGAGAACTTACAATACTATCCCAAATGTTTCCAACTATTTGTAAATCGTGATTAAAATTGCGACTTTAAACCAAGAAACCGGAACGTGTGAGGGAGTCGCCTGTCAATGGTGTCATATCCGCGTTACCCTGTTTCCGCTTTTATTGCTGTAGAAACCATGGCAACAGACGTGGACAACTGCGTAACGTCTTGCGGCATGCTGTTGTAGTTTTGTTCAAACATTATGCACCATGGCAAGACGACTTGAGAATTTTTGTTTCAGTATTGTACAATATTATCCTATTCAAATCAATGTGATAAACTAGTTAGGTCAAAAGTAATCTAAAAGTAGTCCGATTATATTACTTAAAATGAGTGATGTAATGGATTACGTAAATAACTACTTTTTTTCTTTTTTTTTCATGTAATTTGGAATCAGTTACCAATTACAATTTGCAAGTAATCCACTCAGCAATGCAAATAAATCACTGACTTCTTACAGCTCTAGGGCTTTTATTAAAACCACAGATCGAACTTCTGCATCTTTATATATTTCTGCCCACAGACATTCAGATTGACAGAGGGGTGGTGCCGAAATCAATTATGGGTGTTAAATATTTGGCTTCAACAAACTAACCTTTTCTGTTTAGTCACATAGCACTGATTTCAATTTGTTTTACGCATTTATTAATAAGACCATCTTGCGGTGAATTCCCCCTTTTGCCAGAAGCGATACTCGAATGCCCCCCACCCCATATAAGATAAAACACTTTCAGCATTGCTGTAATTATGGCAAAGCTTTGTGTTGTTGTTTTGTCATAAGTTAATTCCCCACGATTACTTTTGTAAATCTGTAATCATATAAATGAATGTGAATCAAACATACTGTACATGTACATGTTCGGCATCAGACAGTGAAACCTTTAATGCTTCATCATAAATAATGCACACATCCTGCTGTCGTGCGTATCAGTCGTATGGTCGTATGACCACACCTCATGCCATTTGCCAGCCAATGTGCTTCCTCTCCTGCTGATATTCAATCATTCTTGTGACAACATCTTCAGCATTTTACATCAGCATTTTTGTTTTTTTATACACACTTTCTCTCTCGCAAGTTACTCAGATTGCATTCCCAGCTAACAAGGAACATTCTCAGAACGTTCTGGCAAAGGCTCCCCTCACCAACCCATACATTTATACGATTTTTAAACAAAATAAACCACTTTTATGATTTACTTTCAAACTAAATTCATTGCTTCATCAATGTTCAATACATATTTTTTTCTGCAATCATACACTTTGGGAGTAGTGAAAAACACATTTTTAGCCCCGTTGTACCCTGTAATAATTACACTCAAATAAAAATGTAAATGTTACGTAGTTTTCATAAACACTTGTCTTAATGACAGATGTATGCACACATACTGTATATCATTTAACAGTAAACAAACTCCTTTCTATTGTTTTTATTGCTGCAAAGTAACAAACCATTGAATTGAACATTGGATAACTTTCCCTGAGGTATGCAACGTTAAGCGACGTATTGATCACAAGCTGTTTTATTGGCGTCTTTCTGTGGTCGAAACACTGATTGAGCGACTACTGTAAGTACTGTATCTTTCAACATACCTTCTGATCTTCATGCGTGTTTTTTCATGCGCTACAGCGATGTGTGGCCACATTTAAGAGCTTCAAATCGTCATTTATTGTTGGAATTTCATGATGAAAAGGACAGAATTTGAAAGCTGAGACTTTCTTATCAGAGGTAACAAAGCTCAAAGCAGCACAGGCACACTACAAATAATGTTTGGTGTATGGAAAACTGCAGACTTGCAACCGTGGCTTGAACGATAAGAGATAGGGTCAAATAGAGCCTGTTTTAAAATGATAGTTCACCCATTGACTTCCATAGTATGGCGAAAAATATATTATGGAAGTTAATGGGTCAGATCAACTGTTTGGTTACCAACAATCTTCTGTGTTCAGCTGAAGAAAGAAACTCATACAGGTTTGGAACAACATGAGGGTTAGTAAATGATCACAGAAGTTTCATTTTTGGGTGAACTATCCCTTTATCGTCACTATTTTTTGAACTGTTAATGCATTGTTGTCGTGTTAACTTGCCCTAAATTCAACACAAGACATTTTTGTTACAGACAGTACGAGTTGCAGTCTGACACATTTTTCTGTCCCCTTATGATTGACAGGATATAACCGGCCCTGATCATTAAATGTGTTTAAACAGTCGGGCGATGGCCAATAGTGAAAGTAATTGCTTTTATTGGCCGATACATCTGTGCATTTTTTCCTAAACATTTTAGTTGGAGGTTCATCTAACAATTTTTAAATGTTACTACTTGTTTCAGAACTACTTGGTCAGAAAAAAAAATAAAGTCACATTCCCATGATCTTTACAAATCTTAGCAAAACGTTCTTAGAGCATGATTTTGTTGCTCAAGTGTATTTGTAATACAGGATCCCAAGGTATGGCATGTGTCACATACACCATGAGTGCTGCATTTTTTAGGTGGTGATATTACGATTAGGCCATGCATGCATAACCAACAACAACCCTGTGTTATAGTTAAACCCTTGAAAACTGAACACTTTCATTTATTGATCTCAATCAGTGTCGCATTAATCATGAGTCCAGTCACCTTGCAGCCTCTTTGCGGTGACTTTTTTGGGTTGTGAGCGTGAAGGAGGATGTGTCAGCGTTTTTGAGACCTAATCAAGCGACCTGGCTAAAAATCCATTATAAATCTGAGATGAACAAGCTATATAAGAAGGTGACGTGTCAGCAGAACATCATGCCACATAACTCTGGACACCAGCATGAGTTTGCAGCACATAATTCAACTCAGCACCCAAAATGTTTAAAGGAATAGATAACTCAATTTTACTCCGCTTCATGTTGTCCCGAACTCATGTGACTGTATTGAGTGGGAAAGAGAAGTGTGTACCTTCTGCTAAACATCTTCACTTTGTGAAAGAAAGCCATATGAGTGAGGGTGAGTAAATTATAGCAGTCTTTATGTAAGGGATAATGTACATCCAGCCGGTTGTTATCGCAGAATAAACCTTGACTGGGTGATCGATTCCTGCGTCACTCTAAAGGGGTTTATTCTGCGATAACAGGCAGCTGGATGTACATTATCTCGCTTATTACATGACTACTTGCCACATTAGTAAATAAATAGACACAAAATATTGATTTAAATCAAAATATTTTATTAGCTCTTTAAACTCAAAGCTTCCACGAAGAGAGCAGTTGCTAGCAAGCTGACTAGATGCAGCAAAAACTAGATGGACATTTAAGTGGTATGGTAGTCATATCAACTATTGCACGCCATTTCACCACATAAATAATTATAGGGATAAGAGATATTGATTTGAGATGAAACTTTTAAAATCGTAACTGTTTGCTATCTTGTAATCCGTTATAGTGTGCAAAATGGCAGCAGCTGTATGAAACGAGAGAGCGAGTCTGCGATATACCAGATCATCATACTTTTCATAGGGCGTTTATAATCGATACAGACAGCAGAAGTCAGGAAATTATTAAAGTAACGTTGAATTCAAACATGAGACCCTGCATGAGCACCACAACAACACTCCAACTACTAGGCCGTGTCTCCAGTATCATTTCAATTCAACAGCAGCATCAAATGCTTCTGTTTCTCAAAGCAAAGTTCACATAACATTTATTCCTTCAGTATACAGTTTTATCTAAAGTGAGTTTCAAATAAGAATAATACGAGTATAAGTGATTAATCAGAGAGAAAACAATAAAGGTCTTCCAAAAGTTCCAAAAGGCAGTTTTCACAGCGATGCCAATAGAACCATTGTCCAAAAAGAACCACTTTTAATAACCTGAAAACCCTTTTTCATCTTGTGTATAATGCAAAGGTTCTATGGGTGTTAAAGGTGCTCTATGAAACCATTGATGCCAATAGAGAACCTTTTTAAGAGTGTACCATAGAACAACAGAGAAAAGCTATTTTCTTCAAAGCTTCACAAGCGTCTTATTTCCTTCTCCACAGGTCCACACAGCAGCAGTGATGAAAGCCTCCTGTCACGCTCTGCTCTCCCTCCTGCTGAGATCCACAGCAGCAGGACTCACCGCAGCAGCCCCCGCCCCCACCCGCCGGTCTCTGCACCCGCCCCCTCGCGCATCACCCGTGGGTAAGTCGCGCCGCCGGCAGCTCCTTCATTATGTCACACATAGTTCTCACAAATTAATTTGGCTGATGCTTTTGCCACCAAATGTAACCTGACCAATCTTCTGTCACATGACCCTTTGTTTAGAGGTGTGTCACATGCTGTCCATCCGCCTGTTTTTATGAGAACTCCGGGATATCACAAAAACAAAAGAAAAAAAAACGCTGGATGGAAACGGCAAAATGTTTTGTGTTCAATTGTGGCAGATAATTTTTCCAATATGAAACTATGATGGAAACACATTTACCGAACAAAATAGCTCAACAACAAAAAACTTTCCCTCAGCAGAGGATGTGATTGGATAACCAGTGGACCAATCATATCGCACAGCACCTCAAGTGTACCAATTTGCATTTGCTATTCGTCCTAAATAGTATTAGAATCGTGTCCCAAATCGTGGTCTACTATTTCTTTGTTCTGCTGAACACAAAATAAGATATTTTGAAGAATGTCAGTAACCAATTGACTTCCATAGTTTTTTCCCCTGCTATGGTATTACAAATGATGGATATAAGCTCCTTTAAAGGATTAGTTCACTTCAAAATTAAAATTTCCTGATAATTTCCTCACCCTCATGCCATCCAAGATGGTCATGTCTTTCTTCTGTGGAAAAGAAATTAATTTTTAGGAAAACATTTTAGGATTTTTTTCCATACAATGGTCTTCAATGGCAACCAAAATGTTGAAGGTCCAAATCAATGCAGTTTCGAAGGGCTTCAGAGGCTCTGCACGATCCCAGCTCTGGAATAGCGTCTTATCTAGCGAAACCATCTGTCATTTTCACACACACACAAAAAAGTATATACTGTTTAACATAAATTGCTCATCTTGAGCTGCTCTGCGGCGCAACACGGATTACGTAATCATGTCGGAAAGGTCAGGCAGAAGTACCGCGTGTTTAAAAAGCGGACGTGCGAAAACGAATACACACGTCCTTCAGCAATAAAAAGGTAAAACAATAATGTCGGACGATTTTGAAGTTGGAGATGGAGTTTTTTAAAGGGCGTTTGTATTCGTCTTCGCACGTTCGCTTGGGGCGGTACTTTCGCCTACATTTAGCTCATCATGATTGTCGCTCAATCTGTGGCGCGTTGCAGAGCAGCGCAAGATGAGCAATTTAGGTTAAAAAGTATACACGTTAATTTTTTCTTGAAAATGACAGATGGTTTTGCTAGATAAGAGCCTATTCCTGGTCTAGGATCGTGCAGAGCCTCTGAAGCCCTTTGAAACTGCATTGATTTGGACCTTCAGCATTTTGCTTGCCATTGAAGTCCATTATATGGAGAAAAATCCTGGAATGTTTTCCTCAAAAACGTAATTTCTTTTCAACTGAAGAAAGAAAGACATGAACATCTTGGATGAGATGGGGTTGAGGAAATGATCAGGAAATTCTCATTTTAAAGTGAACTAATATTTACTTTTCATTATTTTACATTCTTATATATATTATTTATATATATATGCATTATATTATTATTATTAGCATTATATATTAGCATTACACCAGTCGTCAGTGTCACATGATCCTTCAGAAATCATTCTAATATGAGGATTTAATGCTCAAGACACTTCAATTTAATGCGTTCTTGCTGAATAATATAACATGTAAAATGTTCTCCAGTATTGATTTAGTTGATTTAGAAATATATGTATAAACATGTTCTTGAAGGGCCCTTTAGTGGCTGAAGTATGCATTGCACCTTAGCTGATCACTGCAGTCTCAGCATGAGAGAGAACATGGACCGAGGGCTCCAGCTAGTGGACACTTTAAGCATTTACTTTATCCTTATGTAAAGGTATAGGTCTGATTCCAAAATGTAGCTGTGAGTTTTGGATTACAATGATAGATCTCATTGACAACAGTGGCTCATATAAATTTGTTTTTTGTTTCTCTACAGCCTCTAGAAAGGAGTTTCAAAGGGATGCAGAAATCAGCCGTCCAATTGTGTCGTCCCCGAAGAGGTTTGCAGTGGTCTCTCCCAAGCCTCAGTCCCCCGGTGAGTGTCTTTTTCTTCTGCTCGCCTGCTGCTGCCGCCCCTCCCACTGTCATTTCCCATCCCTCATTAACTGGCTACTAGTGGTTGTCATAGCAACGCTGTGAAGGCTAAAGACTTCCATTAGGAAACCGGCGAGTAATTCCCTCACTAATGCTTCCAGACTAATGGAGGATAATGTAAATATTGACACCGTATGTCTTAAAAATAAGATTAATAATTTTACTCAGTGACATGTTTTGCTCTTTTTTTTCTGTATTCCCTAATAGTGTGGGTTGGAATATTATTATATGAATATCTTATATTTTATGTGAATATATTGTAAAATGTAATTTATTCCTGTGATCAAAGCTGAATTTTCAGCATCATTCCTCCAGTCTTCAATGTCATATGATCCTTCAGAAATCACTCTGATATGATGATTTATATAGAATAAAATGTGGAACTCTGGAAACTGTGATACGTTTTTTTCAGGATTCCCTGATGAATTGAAATGTAATTTTTTTAACATTATACATGTTTTACTGTGAGTTTTGATCATCCTACCATAATATATACCTAAAGGATTATTAGGAACACCTGTTCAATTTCTCATTAATGCAATTATCTAATCAACCAATCACATGGCAGTTGCTTCAATGCATTTAGGGGTGTGGTCCTGGTCAAGACAATCTCCTGAACTCCAAACTGAATGTCAGAATGGGAAAGAAAGGTGATTTAAGCAATTTTGAGCGTGGCATGGTTGTTGGTGCCAGACAGGCCGGTCTGAGTATTTCACAATCTGCTCTGTTACTGGGATTTTCACACACAACCATTTCTAGGGTTTACAAAGAATGGTATGAAAAGGAAAAACATCCAGTATCGTCAGTCCTGTGGGCGAAAATGTCTTGTTGATGCTAGAGGTTCAGAGGAGAATGGGCCGACTGATTCAAGCTGATAGAAGAGCAACTTTGACTGAAATAACCACTCATTACAACCGAGGTATGCAGCAAAGCATTTGTGAAGCCACAACACGCACAACCTTGAGGCGGATGGGCTACAACAGCAGAAGACCCCACCAGGTACCACTCATCTCCACTACAGATAGGAACAAGAGGCTACAATTTGCACGAGCTCACCAAAATTGGACAGTTGAAGACTGGAAAAATGTTGCCTGGTCTGATCTCGAGTCAGAATTTGGCGTAAACAGAATGAGAACATGGATCCATCATGCCTTGTTACCACTGTGCAGGCTGGTGGTGGTGGTGTAATGGTGTGGGGGATGTTTTCTTGGCACACTTTAGGCCCCTTAGTGCCAATTGGGCATCGTTTAAATGCCACGGCCTACCCGAGCATTGTTTCTGACCATGTCCATCCCTTTATGACCACCATGTACCCATCCTCTGATGGCTACTTCCAGCAGGATAATGCACTATGTCACAAAGCTCGAATCATTTCAAATTGGTTTCTTGAACATGACGATGAGTTCACTGGACTAAAATGGCCCCCACAGTCACCAGATCTCAACCCAATAGAGCATCTTTGGGATGTGGTGGGAGCCGTGCCCTGGATGTGCATCCCACAAATCTCCATCAACTGCAAGATGCTATCCTATCAATATGGGCCAACATTTCTAAAGAATGCTTTCAGCACCTTGTTGAATCAATGCCACGTAGAATTAAGGCAGTTCTGAAGGCGAAAGGGGGTCAAACACAGTATTAGTATGTAATAATCCTTTAGGTGAGTGTATGTAGGACTATATACGTATATAGGCCTATATATATACCTGTGTATATGTGACCTCTGCTACCAAAATTATTTACAATGGGCAAATTTTCACAAATTAGTTATTGTAATTTTCACATTCTCTATTAAAAAGCACGCTATATGAGGCGTCTTTGTGTGCACGCGTCGTATCGTCAGTCCGCGCGAGTGAGATCTTTTTGTTTACATCAGCATGAGTTAGAAAACGTTTACACCGATACCAAACTTGTGTTGAGGGGAAGTTGTCGTGAAGCAAGCAGAGAAAAACTTCAATTTTTCATGTATTATTAAAACAAAGGAAAGATTGAGGAAGGTATACCTCTCAGAAAACGTACAAATACAAATAATTTTTGATGTTTAATTAAATGTAATAAATCTCATTCTCGTACTAACACCTCATATCTTTAAGCAGGTTTTTTTTTTTCATATTTCATGTTTTTTCATCTTTTTTTTCATATCCCCCAGTGCGTCAGAAGTCATGTGTGGCCCGTCTGGGCGGGCGTTCAGACGGTGTGGATGCCGAGCGGGAGCGGTTGATGGTTCAGAGACTGAAAGAGAGAAGTGAAGATCAGGCCCGGCAGCTGATCAGCCTTCAGGATCAGCTCAGGAAGTCCTCGCGATGCCTGGATGTGTTCACCATCACCACCCAACACTTCTGCCAGAAGGTAACACTCGGTCAAAGTCTTCATATAACACCACTGACTAGACCAGACCAGAGCACTGGTAATAGTTAAGGCTGTGATGCTACCACAAAGGGTTGTAGGTTCAATCCCAAATAGACCCAGAATTCAAAGGTAAAGTTTACGATGATATAAATGAACTGCTGAATAATTGTTTGAAAAGTGTTCAAAAGAATCATTTTGTGGAAATGAGGCAGTCAAAGAAGAACAGTGTCAAGTTTTCTGTTCAGGAGCCCAGGGAGTTAAAGGGCAAGTCCTTAATAGGGATGTCAAAATGGCTGAAAAACCGATCAGGTTGTATTCTTAAAATTGTGTCTGTCCCCCTTTTGCTGCCAAAACAGCCCTGACCCGTCGAGGCATTGACTCCACTAGACCCCTGAAGGTGTGCTGTGGTATCTGGCACCAATATGTTAGCAGCAGATCCTTTAAGTCCTGTAAATTGTAAGGATTGAAGTTTTTTGTTCAGCACATCCCACAGATGCTTGATTGGATTGAGATCTGGGGAATTTGGAGGCCAAATCAACACCTCAAACTCGTTGTTATGCTCATGAACCATTCCTGAACCATTTTTGCTTTGTGGCAGGGCACATTTTTCCTGCTGAAAGAGGACACCAGGGAATACCATTTCCATGAAAGGGTGTACATGGTTTGCAACAATGCTTAGGTAGGTGCTACGTGTCAAAGTAACATCCACATGGATGTTCCAGCCTTCGCTCCCCACGTGCATCCATGAGCCTTGGCCGCCCATGACCCTGTCACCAGTTCACCACTGTTCCATCCTTGGCCCACTTTTGATAGATATTGATCACTGCAGACTGGGAACACCCCACTTTTCCCATTTTTCCTGCTTCTAACAACAACATTGAGGACAAAATGTTCACTTGCTGCGTAATATATCCCACCCACTAACAGTTGCCTTGATGAAGAGATGATCAGTGTTATTCACTTGTCCGGTCATAATGTTATGCCTGATCCGTGTATACTGAAATATAACTAATATTCGAACTATAATCCAATTTAAAAGGCATCATTTCTGTTAGGGAGAAAAGCTTTTGGCTTGTCTCCTGAGGCCACAAGAGGGCGCAATGAGCAAAATAATAATGCATTACAATAAATAGAGTGGAATGACGTAAATTTGTAGGCCAAAACGCAGAAATGAGTTAGCATTTTTGCACTTCTGGTTCCCTCGTCCCAAACTCAATAGGTTTTTGAATGGGTTTTTGGTTCAATGGCTGAAATAAGGTCTGAGGTTAACACAGGCTTAATATAATGTGAAATGAACTTCTCTATTTTAGGCAATGATTTGAGTGAACAACGCAGCAGAGCCACATCTGTTGAGTTCAACTGGATAGGCTAACAGAAACATTCAAACGCAAAAATGACTCTTACATCATCATCGCATCTTGTGCGCCACGATAGACTGCCTGACGCACACCAACATTTTAATACATTTAAAAAAAAAACCCTACTCCTTAACCCTAACTTTTTTAATTGTCATATTCTGTTTTTGTTTTGTTTTTTAAATATGAGTGTCAGTAGTGTTGTGTGCATGTTTCTGTGTAGTTGCTATGGTGTTGTGAGGGGTTGCTAGGGTGTTACTACTTTTTTGACTACTAAAGTGTTGAGTGATTGATGCTATGTGGTCACTGGGCTGTTCTGGGTGGTTTCTGTGATATTTGTATGTCATTGTTTTGTGTTGTGTTGTGTTGGGGGGTCATGAATGATTGTTTTCATGTTGCTATGTAGTGTCTGGGGTTTTCTGGATGGTTGCTATGGATTTATGTAGTTGCTTAAGGTGTTGTGAGTTTTATAGACTGATATGGCGTTTTATGAACTTTTTGGATCTTGACCACCACACGGTGTTGCTATGAGTTGCTAAGGCCTTGCTACTTTTTGGTTGCTAAACGGTTGTGAATGGGTGTTGGTGTTTCTATGCAGTTTCTAGGATGTTGGTAGTTGCTAAGACGTTGCTAGTTTGTGGTTGCTAAAGGGTTGTGACGGGGTGTTGGTGTGTTTCTGTGTAGTCTCTAGGGTGTTCTGGATGGTTGCTAGGGTGTTATGTAGTAAACAAATACATGAAGCTTGGTTCCATATGCAATTTGTTTTATTTTTTCACATCATCATAAAAGACTTACATTGTCTTACTGAATTTTAATTTAGTTTTATTTTTCCATAGGAACTTTTTAAAGCATTATTTATTGCATACAACTGCAAGTGTCACGATTACAATAGTTTAAGTGTTGCCACTGTACTATAGAACACAATATCATATTTCATCTGGAGTGCTTTCTTTTGTCTGATTGGATGCTTGTATGAAAATGTGTGTTCCCAGTGGACTCAGTGGCATCAGACAATGCACACGTGTTATTTTGTTCTTTATTGATCTCATCCTCCTGTTCTTCTATCTCTCCATCATTCACCCCTCCTCCTCCCAACATCTCGGAGTGTGTGTGTGTGTGTGTGTGTGAGAGAGAGAGAGAGGGCGAGAAGCTTGGGGGTTGTCTGAAGAACATGTGTAGAATCGCAGACTCACACGACTCATTGTTGCAGTAGTCAGGCTATGATGCTAGAAACAGGATGAGGTAAGGCCGTTTGTTGGCCGTTTTGTGCTTTTTTCTACCACTTTCTCCCTAACTCCGCCTGTCTGCCTGTCCTCCTCTCTCTCTCTCTCTCTCTCTCTCTCTCTCTCTCTCTCTCTCTCTCTCTCTCTCTCTCTCTCTCTCTCTCTCTTTCATGCAGTGTGTGTATGGTATTCCCCTGACAGGTTTTTATAAAGCTACATTCTGCCCTAGCATGCATGAGCCAATGTCTCTCTCTGTGTCTCCATCCTACATGCTGTTTGGATACTACGGTAAAACAATACAGGACGAGTCTGTGATGCTGCTTTCCTGCTCTGTGACTCGTTTGCTAAAGTAGGACCAGTGATGCTTTTTGCATAAGACCTGGTTTATTTCATATTCATTCTACATCTGTTTGGATATATACTTTGTGATGATTGTTGTGTGTGTGTGTGTGTGTGTGTGTGTGTGTGTGTGTGTGTGTGTGTGTGTGTGTGTGTGTGTGTGTGTGTCTTCACTGTGTGCTGTCAGTGAAAGGCAAGCATGTGCTCTTACAGTGATGGAAACACCACACCCTGACTACTGAGCCTGACACTTGATGCAGGTGGTCTGATAACATAATTCTATTGTTTTATTGCACTTTTTTGTCTTTATTGACCTCTTTATATTAATGCATTTGAAATTAAACATCGCATGATATGAGCATTGATGATGTCACTGACGATTTCTTCAGAAAATGTTACAATCTAGTTAGTGTTGCCCTTGCAAAACTTGTCGACACAGTGTTAGAGTGGTTCATGGATGGATGGATGTTTCTGGATGGTTGCCAGGGCATTGCTATGTGGTTGCCAAGGTGATGTGAGTGGTTGTTTACATGTTACTATGTGGTCAGGTGGTTGCTAGGGTGTTGCTATATGGTTTCAAAGGTGTTCTAGGGTGTTGCTATGTGGTTTCTAAGGTGTTGTAAGTGGTTCTTTATGTGCTGCTCTGCACTTGATGTAGTGTCCTGGGTGGTTGCTATGGTGTTTCTATGTGGTTTCTAAGATGTTGTAAGTGGTTCTTTATGTGCTGCTCTGCACTTGCTGTAGTGTTCTGGGTGGTTGCTAGGGTGTTGCTATGGGGTTTCTAGGATGTTGTGAGTGGTTCTTTATGTGCTGCTCTGCACTTGATGTAGTGTCCTGGGTGGTTGCTATGGTGTTTCTATGTGGTTTCTAAGATGTTGTGAGTGGTTCTTTGTGCTGCTCTGCACTTGCTGTAGTGTTCTGGGTGGTTGCTAGGGTGTTGCTATGGGGTTTCTAGGATGTTGTGAGTGGTTCTTTATGTGCTGCTCTGCACTTGATGTAGTGTCCTGGGTGGTTGCTATGGTGTTTCTATGTGGTTTCTAAGATGTTGTGAGTGGTTCTTTGTGCTGCTCTGCACTTGCTGTAGTGTTCTGGGTGGTTGCTAGGGTGTTGCTATGTGGTTTCGAAGGTGTTGTGAGTGGTTCTTTATGTGCTGCTCTGCACTTGCTGTAGTGTTCTGGGTGGTTGCTAAGGTGTTGCTATGTGGTCTCTAAGATGTTGTAAGTGGTTATTTGTGTTGCTATGCACTTAATGTATTGTTCTGGGTGTTTGATAGGTCGTTGCTATGTGGTTGTTAAGGTGTTGTGAATGGTTGTTTGCTGGATATTATGTTGTCACTTAAGTGTTCTGGGTGGTTGCTAGGGTGTTGCATTGTGTTAAGGAGTTGTGTGTGGTTATTTATGTGTTGTTATGTGGCTACTGTGGTGTTCTGGGCATTTTCTAAGTTGTTGCTTTGTGGTTGCTAAGGTATTGTGATTGGTTGTTTGCTAATAACCATGTTGTTGCTAAGATTATATGGGTGGTTGCTTGGGTGTTGCCATGTGGTTTCTAAGGTGTTATGAGTAATGTGTGTGTTGCTGAGCAGTTTCTATGTGGATTCTATGGTTTTCTATAATGTATTGTGAGTGGTTGTTTGTCTATTGCTATGCGGAGTCTTCTGGGTAGTTGCCATGGTGTTGCTATGAAGGTGTATTTACATGTTATTGCTATGGTGTTCTTGATGTTTCCATGTGGTTGCTAAGGTGTTGTGAGTGCTTGTTTGCATATATACTAGAGTGTTCTGGGTGGTTGCTAGAGCTTTGCCAGGATGTTGCTATGGTGTTGTCGCTAGGGGACTGCTATGTGGTTGCGTTAAGTGGTTGCTAGCATGTTACTGTATGGTCACTAGGGTGGTTTGAGTGATTGCTAGAGAGTGCTAATGTGTTCTTCTGAACGGTATCTAGCATGTTGCTTTGCATGTGGTAACTTAAACTGTAAAAATAAAAACGGAAAATGTACTGGTACATTTCTGCCAGTACATTATCCAGTAATTTTAAGGAAATTTTCATTGACTAATGCAAACTAATGCAATGTGTAATTCAAAATACAGGTAAAACACCTGTAAAAAAAAACAATACGGAAAATTCCTTCATATTTATACAGTTCATTGTGCCCTATTTTTACAGACTTTTATTTTACAGTGTATACTGAGCTAAGACGAAAATATTAGTTTATTTAGTAAACACAGAGATGTAGGATAACATCTCCACAACAAGCCGTACGATTTGAAGTATCATAATGTCTGTAGATGAATGGGACAAGTTTCAGGACCAAAATGGTTATGGTTATAGGTTTATTTAAAGTCCTAACCCTCGAGATGAGCAGAAGTAATAGTGATGCTCAGCAGGTAACACTAATAAGAAAGTCAGTGTGTTTTTAAAGCAGGTAGGTGTGTTGGGGTGTGACAGTGTTATGCCCTACAGATTTATCTTTTGTTTTATAGGTAGGGACTGAGTCCTTGAGACCGTCTTGCTCTCACTATTATAGACCTTTCACAGAAGGAAATGAAAGGTAACCACGGTGAGGAACGAGCCAGTTGAATTAGTATTCATGGAAAGACTCTCCAGGGATCTGCGTGATATGTTGTGTGCTGGAGGAAGATCTGATTAGGTGAGAGCTGACAATGATGACAGGTCAGGGCATTTATGGGGTCATGGGGTCTTGACCCTGCGGTTTGTACAGTTTGAGCGGGTTAGGTGTTTTTTAACAGCAGATGGTGCAGTGAGATCTCAGCTGGTGTTTGGAGCTGAATGTGTGTATGGTTCAGGACTGCTGTTTTAAAATGCTGACTCATCGCATATCATTTGCTGACATTGATTTCTTATAAACACGTATGGATCATAAACATCTCATTGTGTTGTGGCATCATCAAACATGCCAGTTACAGGTGTGGTTGGTTATGTCACTTTGGAATAAATGTGTGTTATTAACAGATAGAGCTACTACTAGTGTAATTAGTGCAGATAGAGATCTATGACATGGAGCTTGCTGGTTTAATTTAAGGGTTAAGGAACGTGTTGTTTTGTATTTAATTATGTGTGCTGCTGGTATACAGAGATATCTTATTTAAATGGGACCTATTATGGCCTTTTACAAAGTATTGATTGTGTTTTTGGGGTCTACTAAAACAGGTTTTAATGCTTAAAGTTCATACATTTAACATAATTCCTATTAATTGCAGCATCCGTAAAAAACGGAGGACTACTTCACTGTTTTTGCGCATGTCGTTTTGCTTTATTTGATTAATCGTGGGTTCCCTCATACACCCAGCACAATGCGACGCCAGGCACGACGCTAGTGTTTTTTGCTAGTTTCAGCCCGACGCAGTTATCATTTTCACATCCAGCGCCACTTTGTTTAAATAGCAAATGCACTCGCGCCCATCTGTTTGCCCATGGACGTGCTGGTCTGAAAACCAGGTGTTTTCAGGCGCATTGTTGGCACGGTGCTATTTTCAGGCAAACAACTGTGCCATTGACCAACAGAAACCTGGTCTAAAGTCAATATTGCAGTATTTTTTGTGTTATTTAAAGGGTGCATTAGTAATATGCACCTATAGGCGGGTGCACAACGCTCATACACCCAAACACTGCTTATTACACAAACAGAGACAAACACACACAAACATTTTTAAATTTAAAAATAAAAAGATTCGCTTCTGGAGAAGCATTCAGTCTTTCGGCTTGCAAATTCTGCCTTGTAAATAGCAAATCCACCATGCAGTCCAAGCGCAGCTGGCTTTTAAAGGCAATGGGAGATGAGACGGACACCTGCGCCATGCGCTTCAAACCATGTGCTTAGATCGTTAAAATAGGGCCCTTAGAATGTACTGAATGTTTGCTTGCTTATTTTGCCCAAGAGCATTTTACTCCACATGTCATTTGAACGAAAACTATGCTTCCAGCTGTAGCTACAACCACGTTTGCGACACTGTTCGCGAATGTTCGTAGGGAAAATTGTTGAACTATGTTGGTAAGACGGAACTTGCGACCATAGTTGGCTAACTATGCTTTTAGGTAGCCCCTCCTTCCGAAATGTACAATGTGCTCTGATTGGTCGTCTGGACCAGTGTTGTGATTGGTCAAAGCTTTGAGCGTGTTTGGGAAATGTCATGAGTTTCACACTTACACATCTCAATCAGGCCTCGCCCCCTTTATTTTGCCTTGGGCGAGAATTATTTAGATTAGTAATAATATTGTGAAATCTTTGTTCCTGGAAGAAAACTCAAAACTCTCAATGGAGCCGTTTTCAGAAACAGTGTTTACTGATAAAGAGAATAACTCTCGCTGGAGTGACTTTGTAACTTTGTAGACCTTTTTTATGCTCAAACAGCAACATTACACACTAAAGAGAGTTGAACATTTAAAAAAGCATAACAGGACTCCTTTAAAGTGGTATTTTGGCTGGTATGTATAATTTGGTGAAAAGTGAGCAGTTCTGCACATTTGTGCAGATCCATCCTTTGATAACGCATTCACTGTGGTACTGTAAGTCCTGTTGAATACATTTTACATCAGTTCCTCTGCATAATTTCCCCCTACACCCATGTGAGCTTGCAGATTCTGTGTGGAGCTATTCATAACACATCTGTGTATCTCTCTGTGTGTGTTTTCCAGAGCGAGAGCGCTGCCGTGAAGGAGAGGGAGTTATCCCTGCAGTTAGCCAGGATCAGGGATGAAGTGGGTAAGTCTCCTCTGGACATCACACACAACAGTGATCTCATGTCGCCCACTTGAGCTGCAGGATACTCACAAATGTTAAAATGAGATCAACCACTCAAGAAAAATAAAAGATCTTAAATAACATTTTTAAATGGCATTTTTCTCTTCCCATCCCCCTCATATATTTCATTTGGCTCATGACCCACCCCACATAATTTGACGTGAAGCAAGAAAACTTCTTAATAAATGATCCAGTATCATATTCTACAAATATAGTACACTTTGGTGTCCCATACTTTTTTTTTTTTTTGGAAGTGTTAGTGGCACAATTTCATTTTGTTTTGTCATCTACATTTTGTAATATACAATTAAACTAGCATGAGAAGCAGCTAGTTTCAAATGCATCAAATATCTCATTTAAACTATGCAATGAAATAATTGTGATTGATATTTAGTTAATTACAGTAATTTAATTTTAAATTTGTCACTAATTTTGAATTATCAAATAGGCTACATGTGTTATTTTGCATGATTTCCCCTTATAATGAAAAATATGCTATTTCTAAAAATTGTGAAAGTCAAAAAACATGACTGGGACTCTTTCTACAGCGTTCCTTTCCAGTTGATCAGTTTTTGCAAATATTAATGTGTTGACTGCATTCGTCAAGCTCAACCTTCAACCCTGTTACCCAAGTTATTCAAATAAATATTTTTCTTTCATTTATGGGAAATGTAAATGTATCATTAGCTACAAACCAGGGTTATTATAATAACTGAAAATAAAACTAAAAACACAAATAAAATCATTTCTTGAAGTAAAATTAACATTAACTGAAAAAAAAAAAAAAAAAAAATATATATATATATATATATATATATATATATATATATATATACACAAAAACAAAATTTATTTCAGCTAATTGCCAAGGCAACATTTTCCATTTTCATTTAGCTCAACTTGATGAACTAAAAATAAATAAATAAAACTAAACAAATAAAAATGTATAAAAAAAAAAAACATAAAAAACTCTAAACACAGCACAATTACTAAGATTTTAACTGAAATTAAAATGAAGACAGAAAATATAAACATCAAAACTTCATAATAAATGTGCAGCCCTGTTACTTTTAAACTTGGTACCTATTCTGGTTAACTTTTTTTTTTTTTTTTCAATAAATGTTGATTATTTAATTTGTGGTGCTATAAAATGGCAATAGCACACAAATCAATGTTTTTAATATGTTAGGATTAAAAATAAACATTTGAGACATTTCAAATTTTGGTAACAGGGTTGCAAAATGTGCAAACCCCATATTGAATTAATAGAAAATAAAACAGCTCATATATATTATTTAATTTCTTCACTAGAATAGGTGCCAAGGTTAAAAAAAGTAACAGGGCTAAACATGTATAGCATATATACATTTGTCATAAAAAAAAATTCTGTCTCTCTAGTGGTCAGTGTTCAGCGGTGGGAGCGTCTGCAGGGTGAGAAGGCCCAGCTGGAGCAGAGTTTTGAGCGGGAGCTGAAAGTACTCCAAGAGGAGCAGCAGCAGGAGCTCAAGGCCCTACAGGAGAGACTGGTAGAGGAGCACCACTCTGAGATACAGCGACTCCAGCAACAACAGAACAGCCACCTGGTGCAGCTGCGTTCCCAGCACCAGGAACAGGTGAGATGAGGAAGTAACAGGGTGTAAAGGCTTTTATTTTAACATTATACACAAAGGAGTGCATGGTGTGAAGGATCAGTGAAGGTTTTAGAAAGCCTAGAAAGTGGTTACATGTGTATGTAGTCTGAAAAGTAACCAAAGCTAGCTTACACGTAAGCTATCTTTATTTTTCTAGCTCAACTGTCACAGAATGGAAAGCACAGAATGTTGGGATATCAAAGGCAGCGGAGGATACATTTATGCTGCCTTCAAATATGTATCCAATGAAGGTCTCTCAGGAGACAGGAAGTGAAGCTAACCTTGATGCCTTCCTTCCTTGAAAAGCATTTTCCAGTTTTCAGACGCTGCCGAAGAGTTCATATGGCACGCAATACGCTGAGTTTCGATACATTTTTGTGGCATGCTCCACAAGCTTCACGGAAAGGAAAGTGTACACAAATAAAAACTTTACAGTTTCAAATGCCGTCTTACTTTTATCTGTATGAGTTGTTTCCGCTGCTATCTGAAAACTAAATCTTTTGGAGTTGTGCCGATTTATGTCGTGGAAATATCACTGCAGTCCAGTGATGAAATATCCGTGTCCTGATGGAAAGTCTCATGCGGACATGTAAATTGCTGCATTTGACAGAAAGCCAGTATTCCAGAGCACCTTTTAAAAGCTGACAACTGTTTTTGTTTTTAGATCGAGGAGATGAATGAAAACCATGAGACGGCCATGGTGGAGATGGAAGCGACACATGGTGCCACACTGGCCACTTTACAGGAAGAACATACCAGAACCATCAAGAGTGAGTCCTGCTGATAGACACATCCATCACTCTCCCAGAAATCAAAGCGACTTTGCCTACTTAGACAGCATTATTTGGGCCAGTCAATTCAAGTCAAGTCAAGTCAACTTTATTTATATAGCGCTTTTAACAATGCAGATTGTTTCAAAGCAGCTTCACAGTGTTAAACCGAAAAATAATGCAATAGAATATATTTTGATTATCATACAGTAACAATGTGGGCTTTAGATCAGTAATTAGATCAGTAATTTGGTCTATATGGTTCATTTAGTTTAATAATTAGATTTATTTTGAAATATATTTGAAAAATAGTTTTTCCCCAACTGAGCAAGCCAAGCCAGAGGCGACAGTGGCAAGGAAACCAAAACCCCATCAGGAGACCTAATGGAGAAAAATAAACCTTGGGAGAAACCAGGCTCAGTCGGTGCCAGTTCTCCTCTGGCCAATTAACAAACAGGGTATTATTATTATTAAAGTTATTATTTTAAAGGTCAGAGGTCATAATAGATCTGAATATTCGAAGATCTGAGGCAACACGCCGGAGACGGGTTTAGTGAGGATGATTTATCGATTAAATAATTATTAAAAATAAATAATTTGAAATATCGGAGTCATTACGCCGGAGACAGGTTTTTATTGAGGATGCCGTATTGATTAAACAATTACTAAAGTGTAATATTCGAAAGATCGGCGGCAACACGCTGGAGACGGGTTTATTGAGGATGCCGTGTCAATGAGGCAGCTTAAGGGGGAGTCTAAATGACACGGTCTCTGCAGACACTTCAGGGTCTTGTGTTGGTCATGTGTTGGCTAGAAGGTCTATAATAGCAAATAGGTTTGGCGGACTAAGAGAGCTCTGGTACCTTCTGCTTAACAACATCACTACAGATGGTTGAATCTAAACTATGTGTTAATTCTTCTTCATCAGTGTGTTCTTACTAACATGAACTGGTTGTTTCTTTTTAGACTTGAAGATGGCACATGAGCAGCAAAAGAAGTCAATGGAAGAGGAATTTGAGAAGCTCAGACTCTCACTGCAGGTACTGTATGTCCTCACTCTGTTTGTCTCCCTTTTCTTTATGACGGCATGTGTAAAGGTGTGTGTTTCTGTGCTGTGTTAAGGATCAGGTGGACACGCTGACATTTCAGAACCGTGCTCTGCGAGACCGGGCGAAGCGTTTTGAAGAAGCGCTGCGCAGAAGCACGGATGAGCAGATAGTGGTACTGTTCTTGATGTTCTCTGTTGTGTGTGGTCAGTGGTATTTAGAGAGAAGTTAATCCCCAGAAAATTCTGTCTTCATTTTTCTTTTTTTTTCAAACTTTGTCCTCTGTGTTCTACAGAAGAAATAAATTAATTCTTTATTTTTAAAGAGTGTGCCTGGTTTAACTCATACATTCAAAGAAAAATCTATTGCTAAATGAAATTTTTTATTGTGTTTCTTAATTTTCTCTAATTGTTGTAAAGAAACTTAAACATAGGCATACTTTATACTTAATAAATTGCAGATAATTTATATTTTATTGTACAGGTCCTTCTCAAAAAATTAGCATATTGTGATAAAAGTTCATTATTTTCCATAATGTAATGATAAAAATTAAACTTTCATATATTTTAGATTCATTGCACACCAACTGAAATATTTATGGTCCTTTTATTGTTTTAATACTGATGATTTTGGCATACAGCTCATGAAAACCTCAAAAAATCTTAAAAAATTAGCATATTTCATCCGACCAATAAAAGAAAAGTGTTTTTAATACAAAAAAGTCAACCTTCAAATAATTATGTTCAGTTCTGCACTCAATATTTGGTGGGGAATCCTTTTGCAGAAATGACTGCTTCAATGCGGCGTGGCATGGAGGCAATCAGCCTGTGGCACTGCTGAGGTGTTATGGAGGCCCAGGATGCTTCGATAGCGGCCTTAAGCTCATCCAGAGTGTTGGGTCTTGCGTCTCTCAACTTTCTCTTCACAATATCCCACAGATTCTCTATGGGGTTCAGGTCAGGAGAGTTGGCAGGCCAATTGAGCACAGTAATACCATGGTCAGTAAACCATTTCAGTGTTTCCCACAGAATAGGAACCAATTTGTGGTGGTAGGCAGGCGGCCGGCCGGGGGGTTGGTGATTGGCACACATATCGATTTCGATCTTGATTCAGTATCTATTTATATGTATATAGCCTACTGTACATATAAGGGAAAATAAGTTAGCCTTTTTAGCACTATTTAAATTTTTTCTTGGGTTAAATTATATTTGCTTGCATTCATTAATATCCACATGTGTGTGCTTATATAATATCATTAAAAATATTAGGATGTCAATTAATAACGTTTTAAAATTTCACATTTATAGAAATCTAGTGTTTGATCATGTCTAAATATATATTCAAATGTAAAACCTAAAAATAAACCCAATTTAGAAATCTTTATATCTAGGACACATTAGTTTAAAAAAAAAATGTATACGTTCAGATGTGGTCAGGTGTACTCATACTGTGCACAGCACACCTGACCACATCTGAACATATTATTTTATTTTTTTAAATTATAATAATAATACAACTATTTAATGGACACTTTTCACATTTCTGAAGTTCTCAGAACTGATATAATATTGTCTGGGTAAACATAGATAATGTTTAGTGGGAGAATAGTGGTAATGTAGCGGTGAACTACAGCAAATATAACTATGTTTTTTAGTCCCCAGTAGCTACAGCTCCATAAAAACAATAAATAAAGTTAATATAGTATCTGGAAAGGACATATTATATTGAGAATGCAAGCAACCAGTCAGTAAATATATAAACTCACTTTCATCTGGTCCGTCGATGAAGCCATGTCTAATCAGGCGTCCAATCATAACTGACTTTGAAACACCAATGACATTTCGGTTTACGATTAAATAAGTAAATTCCCGCCCCACGACTGCCAAAAAAAAAGTTTCAGAGTGAGCAAAATAGAAGATCGAGCTCGCTTGTGGGAAATGATGCTGCGAGTCGTGTCCAAGCTCTCAAGGGCTTGATTTGCGTGCAGAGATGTCATGCATGCTAGGGTTTAAAAGGAGCGTGAGGCTGCCGTTTCCTTGCCTGAAGATCTGTTATTCTCTCGCGGGAGTGATATACTGCACGTGCAAGCATCAGTTGTGCGCTCGGTTATTATTGCCATTAAAATGCCGCCATAAACGGAGCGCAATATGTGGCGACCGGTGTTGATTATGTGGCGCACTGCCACGAATTATGTGTGGGAAACACTGCATTTACCAGTGGTTTTGGTAATCTCCTGATAGCTAGCTGCATTGACCCTGCCCTTGATAAAACACAGTGGACCAACACCAGCAGCTGACATGGCACCCCAGACCATCACTGACTGTGGGTACTTGACACTGGACTTCAGGCATTTTGGCATTTCCTTCTCCCCAGTCTTCCTCCAGACTCTGGCACCTTGATTTCCGAATGACATGCAAAATTTGAGCGACAGTCCAGTGCTGCTTCTCTGTAGCCCAGGTCAGGCGCTTCTGCCGCTGTTTCTGGTTCAAAAGTGGCTTGACCTGGGGAATGCGGCACCTGTAGCCCATTTCCTGCACACGCCTGTGCACGGTGGCTCTGGATGTTTCTACTCCAGACTCAGTCCACTGCTTCTGCAGGTCCCCCAAGGTCTGGAATCGGTCCTTCTCCACAATCTTCCTCAGGGTCCGGTCACCTCTTCTCGTTGTGCAGCGTTTTTGCCACACTTTTTCCTTCCCACAGACTTCCCACTGAGGTGCCTTGATACAGCACTCTGGGAACAGCCTATTCGTTCAGAAATGTCTTTCTGTGTCTTACCCTCTCGCTTGAGGGTGTCAATGATGGCCTTCTGGACAGCAGTCAGGTTAGTCTTACCCATGATTGCGGTTTTGAGTAATGAACCAGGCTGGGAGTTTTTAAAAGCCTCAGGAATCTTTTGCAGGTGTTTAGAGTTCATTAGTTGATTCAGATGACTAGGTTAATAGCTCGTTTAGAGAACCTTTTCATGATATGCTAATTTTTTCAGAAAACAAAAACAATAAAAGACCTGAAATATTTCAGTTGCTGTGCAATGAATCTAAAATAAATTAAAGTTTAATTTTTATCATTACATTATGGAAAATAATGAACTTTTATCACAATATGCTATTTTTTTGAGAAGGACCTGTATATGTTGTATAATATAATTTTATTGAGCAGCCATATCAACCTGTAGCCCAAGACTGGTTACCCACTGAAGCTAAGCAGGGCTGAGGCTGGTCAGTACCTGGATGGGAGACCAACTGGGAAAACTAGGTATAGCTGCTGGTAGAGGTGTTAGTGAGGCCAATAGGGGGCGCTCACCCTGTGGTCTGTGTGGGTCCTAACACCCCAGTATAGTGATGGTGACACTATACTGTCAATAAGGACCATTCTTCAGATGAGACGTTAAACTGAGGTCCTGACTCTCTGTGGTCATTAAAAAAATCCCAGGATGTCCTTCTATAAAGAGTAGGGGTGTAACCCCCGGCATCCTGGCCAAATTTGACCATTGGCCTCTGTCCATCATGGCCTCCTAATCATCCCCATATATTTATACGATTGGATTCATCACTCTGTCTCCTCTCCACCAATCAGCTGGTGTGTGTGGTGGGCGTTCTGGCGCAATATGGCTGCCGTCGCATCATCCAGGTGGATGCTACACATTGGTGGTGGTTGGGAGATTCCCCCCTTCCATATGTAAAGCACTTTGAGTACCCAGAAAAGGCAATATAAATATAACAAATTATAATTAAATTATAATCAAATTCAGGTAATGATATTATTAGATGTTATTAGTTATGTGATTATAAGTAGTCATTTGAATTTGTGTTTGTGTGTGTACAGGATGCTCTTGCTCCATATCAGCATATTGAGGAGGACCTGAAGAGTCTTAAAGAGGTTCTGGAGATGAAGAACCAGCAGATTCATCAACAGGAGCTCAAAATTTCAGAGCTGGAAAAAATGGTGAATAACTGTGGAGAAAGATTGCTTTAAATATTAAAGACTCCATGAAATTGGATGTTTTGTGACTTATTTCCTTGTACTCATAAAGAAAAATTTTGTTTTAGCAGACATGCGTAAAATTGACAAATCTTTTTTTTTTGTAGGCCAAAATTATCATTTATCAATTATTAAATTATTGCACTAAACCGATTTTTGTCCAATCGAATGCTCTATAGAATTAATATTTGAGTATTTGATTTCTGATGCAGCGCACCTCTTCTATATGTCCCACCTACACATTTATTTCAAAATGGAATCAACATAGGACCTGTTTTCATGGGATTTTTAAAGTTGTATTCAAGTTTGTTAGCCAGTATGATAGGCTTCTTATACTTTTTCAACTTACACTGACACCTGTCAGTGTGGATGCATTATCAAGCAAAAACAAATGTGCCATTAGAAATACCCTATATGTAGATGGATCTGACATCCACGTTTCCATCTCATTTGAATTTATATAATGTGGAATGAAGCACTAAGTTCTCCTTTAAAAGTATACATGTCGCAGTTTTTTCAGTGATTTTGTGTGTTTGTCATGTTTTTGCACAGGCCCAAAAGAACGTTCTGTTGGAGGAGCGTATCCAGGTGTTACAGCAGCAAAATGAAGACCTAAAAGACAGGGTTGACCGCAACCTCGCAATGTCCAGGTTTTTATAAGACATTTCTAGTTTATACCATTAAAGGTACTGAGTAGGAAGTAAATCAAATATAAAGTTCTGTCATGAAACTCTAGATGGCTCAGGCTGATTGGTCCTTTAATTAAATCTGCTTGCAATCACATCATTCTCTATAGGGCACAGCTGATTGGTTCCTGCTGTATCAGTAGCCAATGAGCTCCCTGCTCAACCTTCAAATACACAGGTAGCATTTGCTGTAGCAGTTGCAGTTAGATTTCAGAAATCTTCCACCTTCCCCAGCTCCACCTGTCTAGATCTGCTTTGGGTAATTCATGTGCGCTATATTGTACAGCAGCAGCATGTGTTACTTGCTCACAGCAGTGTGTCGTGTGTGTATTGGTATAGCAAGTCCTGTTCTTGCTCTGCAGCAGCAGCAGCGTAGCAGATCGAGTCCATCAAGACCACACATATCAACATTATCATATCCATTACCATGCTGAACAGTTTTCATGACAGAAACTCTTATTTCAAAAGAGCAATGAAATTGTGATTTCCTTACTACTTTAAGGCCACATTCCCACTGCAGTTAAATTCAGTTGTCAGTTCACCTTATAGTGAATCCACACTTTTAATGCAGGACTGAATGTGGGCTAATTGTGAAATAACCATTTAACAAGTGATATAATAAAAGCATGAACTGTTAAAGCATGAAATAAGGTACCACGAATCAGTGAATTTGAATTTAATGTGGGTATATTATCAGTAATAAAGAATCATTAAATCATTCTCAAAAAATTAGCATATTGTGATAAAAGTTCATTATTTTCCATAATGTAATGATAAAATTAAAATCTCATATATTTTAGATTCATTGCACACCAACTGAAATATTTCAGGTCTTTTATTGTTTTAATACTGATGATTTTGGCATACAGCTCATGAAAACCCAAAATCTCAAAAAATTAGCATATCATGAAAAGGTTCTCTAAACGAGCTATTAACCTAATCATCTGAATCAACTAATTAACTCTAAACACCTGCAAAAGATTCCTGAGGCTTTTAAAAACTCCCAGCCTGGTTCATTACTCAAAACCGCAATCATGGGTAAGACTGCCGACCTGACTGCTCTCCAGAAGGCCATCATTGACACCCTCAAGCGAGACAGTAAGACACAGAAAAAGACATTTCTGAACGAATAGGCTGTTCCCAGAGTGCTGTATCAAGGCACCTCAGTGGGAAGTCTGTGGGAAGGAAAAAGTGTGGCAAAAACGCTGCACAACGAGAAGAGGTGACCGGACCCTGAGGAAGATTGTAGAAGGACCGATTCCAGACCTTGGGGACCTGCGGAAGCAGTGGATTGAGTCTGGAGTAGAAACATCCGAGCCACCGTGCACAGGCGTGTGCAGGAAATGGGCTACAGGTGCCGCATTCCCAGGTCAAGCCACTTTTGAACCAGAAACAGCGGCAGAAGCGCCTGACCTGGGCTACAGAGAAGCAGCACTGGACTGTCGCTCAAATTTTGCATGTCATTTGGAAATCAAGGTGCCAGAGTCTGGAGGAAGACTGGGAGAAGGAAATGCCAAAATGCCTGAAGTCCAGTGTCAAGTACCCACAGTCAGTGATGGTCTGGGGTGCCATGTCAGCTGCTGGTGTTGGTCCACTGTGTTTTATCAAGGGCAGGGTCAATGCAGCTAGCTATCAGGAGATTTTGGAGCACTTCATGCTTCCATCTGCTGAAAAGCTTTATGGAGATGAAGATTTCGTTTTTCAGCACGACCTGGCACCTGCTCACAGTGCCAAAACCACTGGTAAATGGTTTACTGACCATGGTATTACTGTGCTCAATTGGCCTGCCAACTCTCCTGACCTGAACCCCATAGAGAATCTGTGGGATATTGTGAAGAGAAAGTTGAGACGCAAGACCCAACACTCTGGATGAGCTTAAGGCCGTATCGAAGCATCCTGGGCCTCCATAACACCTCAGCAGTGCCACAGGCTGATTGCCTCCATGCCACGCCGCATTGAAGCAGTCATTTCTGCAAAAGGATTCCCCACCAAGTATTGAGTGCAGAACTGAACATAATTATTTGAAGGTTGACTTTTTTTTGTATTAAAAACACTTTTCTTTTATTGGTCGGATGAAATATGCTAATTTTTTGAGATAGGAATTATGGGTTTTCATGAGCTGTATGCCAAAATCATCAGTATTAAAACAACAAAAGACCTGAAATATTTCAATTGGTGTGCAATGAATCTAAAATATATAAAGTTTAATTGTATCATGTATGGGAAATAATGAACTTTTATCACAATATGATAATTTTTTGAGAAGGACCTGTGTATCAATGCGATTCAGAGATGAAGGCCGTAATACTAATGTTGTCCACTAGAGGATAGCAAATCCTTTATGATCTCGGTTTAAATAAATCGACTTGCATATAAATTCATTGAAGTTTCATAAAGTTTATTAAAGCCCAATGTTATATGGAATACTTCCAAAAAGACACTTAAATACATGTCCATTATGTCACTGCCCACAATGCTTTTGGTGACATTACTTTAAAATAGCCCCCTATCGACCAGCCGCCACTGATACATACAGAGTTCAGTAAGTTACAGCTACATTTGTATGCATTGTGTATGGAACCGAACTAAACAGTTGTTAATGATGTATTTAAACATGTATCAGAGATGTGTATCTCTTCTGTATGTGTGTGGGGCAAGAAAACCACAGGGAAAGGGTTATGGTCGCCAGATCTTATTACAAAAAACAGTGAACAAGAACCAGTGCTGCAAATTGAAAATAAGACAGAGTATTGTGACCCGCACCTTCCCTACTTTAATAACTCCATAAACTTTGATCGCTTTATGAGCCAACAACAAACCCTCAAAAACACTTATAAGTGAACATGGCAACACTTCAAGACATGGCTCTGCATAGCAGCCTTACAAGCATAAACAAAATACACTGCTCAAAAAAATTAAAAGGAACACTTTAAAGACACATCCGATCTCAACGGGAAAAAATGTCATGCTGGATATCTATACTATTATGGACTGGGTAAGGTATTAGGAATGAAAGGATGCCACATCGTTTGATGGAAATGATAATGATCAACCAACCGAGGACTAATTTCAAAGACACCCTGAAAATCAAAGTGAAAATATTGTGCATTATAGGCTTGTCCATTTTGCTGAAATGTCATTGCAGCAACTCAAAATGGTACTCAAAAGTTTCTATGGCCCCCACATGCTTGTATGCATGCCTGACAACGGGGCATGCTCCTAATGAGACAACGGATGGTGTCCTGGGGTATTTCCTCACAGATCTGGACCAGGGCATCACTGAGCTCATGGACAGTCTGAGGTGCAACCTGGCAACGGGGGATGGACCGAAACATAATGTCCCAGAGGTGTTCTATTGGATTGAGGTCATGGGAGCGTGGGGGCCATTCAATGTTATCAATTCCTTCATCCTCCAGGAACTGCCTGCACACTCTCGCCACATGAGGCTGGGCATGGTCATGCACCAGGAGGAACCCAGGACCCACTGCACCAGCGTAGGGTCTGACAATGGGTCCAATGATTTCAACCATATACTTTATGGCAGGCAGGGTGCCATTGTCTAGCCTGTAGAGGTTTGTTCTTCCCTCCATGGATATGCCTCCCCAGACCATCACTGACCCACCAAACTGGTCATGCTGAACAATGTTACATGCAGCACAACGTTCTCCACGGTTTCTCCAGACCCTTTCACGACTGTCATGTGTGCTCAGGCTGAACCTGCTCTCATCTGTGAAAAGCACAGACCACCAGTGGCGAACCTGCCAATTCTGGTGTTCAATGGCAAATGCCAATCAAGCTCCATGGTGCTGGGCAGTGAGCACAGGGCCCACTCGAGGATGTCGGGCCTTAGGCCACCCTAGTGAAGTCTGTTTCTGATTGTTTGGTCAGAGACATTCACACCAGTGGTCAGCTGTAGGTCATTTTGTAGGGCTCTGGCAGTGCTCATCCTGTTCCTCCTTGCACAAAGGAGCAGAGACCGGTCCTGCTGATGGGTTAAGGACCTTCTACATCCCTGTCCAGCTCTACTAGAGTAACTGCATGTCTTCTGGAATCTCCTCCATGCTCTTGAGACTGTGCTTGCAGACACAGCAAACCTTCTGGCAATGGCACGTATTGATGTGCCATCCTGGAGGAGTTGGACTGCCTATGCAACCTTTGTAGAGTCCAGGTATCGCTTCATGCTACCATTAGTGACACTGACCATAGCCAAATGCAAAACTAGTGAAAAACAGTCAGAAAAGAAGAGTGGGGAAAGAAAATGTCAGTGGCCTCCACCAGTAAAACCATTACTGTTTTGGGGGTCTTCTCATTGTTACAACCCCCTCTGCTACGTAACTGACCAGATCAATATCCCGAGAGTTTAACTGACTTGCTTCTCTGATTAAAAAGTGTTCTTTTTAATTTTTTTGAGCAGTGTATGATGCATTAGTAGGTTTAGTTAAAATTTAGTTAAAATTGTAGAACATAATGGGTCTTTGGTTGCTGTAAAATTGCTTAGCGAATCCCAAACACACGAGAGGCCAGAACGTCGCTATGATTACCGCACTGTCAATCACAATTGTCAGTCGTGTCCTGTACCTACATGGAATGATAATTTAGGGGATTCACTCCTATATTTAAATGAGGTTGTCTCTTGAAACTTTACAGTGTGTACGTGGCCTAAAGCTGCAGAAGAAGTTTCATCATGTTTCCTCTATTCTACCAGGCAACTGTCAGAGGAAAACGCCAACCTGCAGGTGTACGTTGAGAAAGAGAGCAACGAGAAGAAGCGACTGAGTCGCACCAACGAAGAGCTTATGTGGCGTCTTCAAACGGGCGAGGTGAGCCCTCGAATGTCTCCCACCCAGTCGCCCCTTCACCGACCAGCCTCTAGTCCCGCTTCACCCTCCCGACAACAGCCCTTCCCTAGATGAGTGTCCAATTCTCTGCCTCTATCCTTCACACTCTATTTTGTTCCTTTTTTGTACATTTAACTTATAGTTATATCATGTGGATTCTGATTGGATGGGACAGAAGATGCTCCCACACATCTTAAACCAGTGCACATCACGTGTCAACTTACTGTTCAGTGTTACCAATCAAGGTTTGAGTTGGAACATGGCTGAACAAAATAGTTGAAGGCATGTGTATATGCAAAAAGTAAGCATTTTATCATGACTGACTTTCTTATGTGGAACATAAATGGAGAAATAAAACAAAAATGCCATTGTTGCTCTTTTTCATGCAATGACAGTACAATTAACGGGGACTTTAGCTTTCAAGCTTTAAAAGAATGCTTGAAAGTCAAATTTAGTGAGACAAAATCAGTCCTATTCGTGAAAGAATCAGTCAGTGGTGTGTTTCCCAAAGCCAACTATACAGACCGTAACTATAAATTATTAATTTAAGAACATTGTGCAAGTTTACTGCAATAATAAAGTCGCAAACTTCAAAATACTTTATGGCGTTCTTCTTCAACAAGGGAGTTTGGAGTCGAGGCAATTGTTTCTAAGCGGACCTCTAGCAGACATCCTATAGAATTCATCCAATCAGATGACGACTTCAAAACTTCTGAAGTGTTTCCAGATGTGAACGACAGATGTGAGACAAAGTTACTACAGTTTAGAGAAACAGTAATGACAAGCTGGATGATTTCTCCAAAGATGCATCATACTATGATAGTTCCGCAGCGAGTTGTTATTGTACGGGAATCGAACAACAGACCATTTATTAGCTACTGGATCAACCGATTCATTAATAATCAATTCATTCATACACAAAAGAACGATTCGTTCACCAATTGGACATTGGACTTTGGGTTGTTTGTGAGAAAAGCAATACGATTTTGGTCAGTTCTCACAGTTGGTAGACTTTAGTAGACTTGGAATGTAGTGCACAAGTTGTATAGATCACTTTTAATAGACATTTATGGTATTTTGTGTTCTTTTTGAAGCGTGAAAGCATCAGTCCCCATTCGTTGTAATAGCACAGAAAAAAGCGACCAGCACATTCATCAAAATTTGAATGTGTTCCCAAAAAAGATTGTTGCATGCATAAAGTTGGTAAATTAACAAATGTAATGGCGGCAAGCTAGTAACACCTGTGCGAGTTAAACTCACACCTCAAGAGGCCTCCCATGCCAGAGACGCCGGTTCGAATCCCGCTCTGAGCGGGTTGAGTAGGACCGGTTACATTTGGTGCCGTGACCCGGATGGGAGTGAGGTTTAGGGAGGTGAATGTAACAGATGCTAGCTAGTAAGAGCTGTGCTAGCAAACCTCACTCCCCTGGCATCAAGAAGCGCAATAGAGGCGGCAGTTTTTAGCGTCATTGTTAGCGTTCCCACCTTCCATGCCGGAGATGGCGGGTTTCGAATCCCGCTCTGCGCGGGTTGAGTGGGACCGGTTACCGATACATGATCCTACATTAGAGAGAACAGAAAAAGGAACATTATTCTCCTTTCTTTACTGTAAGACTTTATCGTGTCCATCACAATGTTGTGCATTATGATGTTTCACAAGCCATTTTCAAATGTACCATTTTTGTACCTTCTACTCTGATGGATTTGGCTCTTGGGCTTGCGCTGAGGTGAAAAGTCTTCATCCTTTGCCTATGGTCTCAAGCTTTTCCAAAGATTGATCAGGACAACAAGTATACCCGTTTTACAAGGAATATTGCCTTTTTCAAAGGAAAGCCACCCACCAGCAACCGTCTGTGCAAGCCGAGGCATTACAACACACACAACAGGAAAACACAGGAAAACATCTCTACAGGCAAGTTTAGGATGGACATGTCTTTCAAATGAGGTAAATACTTTGTAAAACAGGATGCCAACTAGTAGTCTAGGGGGTTGAATGTTGATGCAAACGTGATTTTAACATGTACTTACACTTTTTGAGGTGGTTCATCCACATGTTGTAACCACTACACAAGGATGCTAATATTAGCATGGAATGACAATACAGTCGTGTAAACGACTTGCAACTTCAACCTGCCGTCTTTACCTTCGTCTTCTCACTCATATTTGTGAGGGAAAACGATCCTCATGCCTTCATTTCAAATATCCTTGTTTACAGAAATCTCCAGAATGCTTTACGCCGTAAGAACTGCCTGTAAACTTGACGCCATAGGTATCAGTCATGGCTGTTTATGTCTCTCTTCTCTGTACAGTATGTATCAAGTCTTCCGGTTGCTCTGACCCAGATAATATGCTTAAACTGCAATTATGTGGACACTACTGAGGGCATTTGCCCTACTTTATAGAGACTTGGCTGCATAATATTAAACTGAAAGGTTTGTGAAAGTACTACAGAACATAACGTTAGCATTTTAAGTTAGCAATGCGCTATCATGAGTACCTCACACAAATGAAAACACAGGCTTCTACAGAGATTTCTTGTTTATTATAATACATTCAGGGTCTACAGCGTCAAAGCCATGGTCTTAATACAGGAAGTTCTCTAGTCGTAAATAAGACCCAGAAAGTATTCAAACTGCACCAGTGTTTATCTTCCCTGAATGTCCTACAACTGTCCTGTATATTAAGCCTTATTCAGACGTTGTTAGTTTAACATGGAGAGGTGGGGTAAAGTAATTATTACCAGAGCTTCTCAGTGATTTTAGTCCTGTCCGAATGTGACATCTCAGTAATCATTACGGACAATGTCAGTAAAGATTACGGCGACTTTTAGGGTTTAAGGTCCAGAAAAATTACCTCAGGTGATAATCCTGTACAAATAGAACTGCTATAAATATGTACGTAAATATTCTGTCATATCCTGTTTAAAAGTAGTTTTCCGCACCGTTTTTCAAATATGGAGGTGCTTGAAAAAGCATTCAGTTCTAGGCAGTGGGACAAGTATGTGGCAAAACTCGAGTGTTTTCTGCTTACCATTCAAAGCACTTGTCCAAAGCACTTGTCAGAGGCACAAAACTTCTTTTAGCTTTAGGTAAGTGCCTATTACCAACAGAATCCAGTCCGAATTTGATCAATTTATTTGATAAATCGTTCGACCGGACCCAACTGTTATATATAGATTAAATGTGTTTGCACATGTGATATCAGGAAGCAACGTAATACACACATGATGACAGGGAGGTGACGGTGGTGCGTAAAAATCGAGTTACCCCTCCCATTTCTGCTAATTTTACTGAGATTTCTTATCCCGTGCGAATTGGCCATTAATATTTCAGAGGTCCTGTGGTAAAATTACATTACTCCATCTACCCTTGTAAAATTAAACCCGTCCGAGTAGGGCTTCAGGAGGATCATTTGTACGTATATACGCACTTACATTCTTTCTGACGTTGAGGTAAAAGTCTGGATTCAATCTTTGGGAACAGTAGAAACAAGTTAGGAAATCATATTGTTCTTGAATGTTTCATTACTTAATGTCTTTAGGGGAAAATATACACGTTTTATTTTATGTCCAAGTGTACTTAGCAGTGCAGCTATTAGTGATTACATTTTATGAGTTGCTCAAATGACCATGATTGATTTTTATAAGAACATACTATCATTCGTTTACGTTATTCAGCCTTGACATTTGCGCAAACAGAGAGTAAAAATGGCTGATGTTATACCATTGTACTGGTGAATTTATTTCCTGCTCATTCTCAGAGTATCATTACCTCCCGTCTCGGTCAGAGATCTAGCTCAGGTTAGGAAGGTGCGTTACAAATGTCATTTCACAGTACATAATAATCTACATAACGTAAACTAAATGATACCTTTGAAGGTTGGTGTGTCAATGTAATATAAAGACTTGTAAATGTATTTCACTCATTAAGCAATTAAATCGTACGCTCTGAATGAAATATTGAAATGTCAAACCAACTACCTGTCTGCAGAGGAAAATGCTACTCTGTTAAGGATCCTTGGGTGTCCGCTTGGATTATTTTCATCTCTGCTTTTGAAATATAAATCTTCAATCAACCAGGTTGTGAAATGCACTGATTGTTTTTTTTTTGATTGTTTTTTTTTTTTGTGTGACCCATGGACATGATTATGGAATTTCTTAATGTTTCTTTGTATTCTTAAAGGAATAGTTCAGCTGAAAATGACCATTTATTCACTCTCATTCAGTTCCAAAATTGTGTTATGTTTGTCCACAAAACAAGAGTTTTGAAGAATATTACCCTTGTGAAAAAGAAGTGCACTTAATTATATTGAATGTGTGCTTGTAGGGTAGAATGTGGCATAGAATATATATATTGTATTGTACATTGATGGAGCAACAGATTTTGTGTAAAAATAAATCATAAAAGTATTTTGTTTGTTTAAAAATCTCATACATGTATGGGGTGGTGAGTGGGGCCTTTTACCCTACACACGCTCGGGTTAAAACCAGCATGAGGCTAAAGAAACATAGTATTGATAATAAAATACTTTAGCTAAAATATGTTTTTAATACAGTCTAGGTTAATATTTAAATACATGGCATACAAGTTTCAGTAGAAGTGACATTTGAGGTATATTTTAGTTGATCATAAATGGTTTTAGTTTGTCAGTACATTTGGTAGTAAACTACAGTAAACAGCTGTATTTCAAAGACAATAAATTGGTAAAATTATATGTAAAGATGTACTTAAAGGCACCATCTGTAATTTTCACCATTAGAGGTCGCTTATTTAAAACAAAGGCAATGACGCCTTTATTTCATGTGAATTGGTGTTCACCTCTACAGCTGATGGAAAAAATCAGACGGGGCAGAAATCATATTCATGGATGAGCTCATGTATTACAGATTTATTAGCAGGGTGGAGCGGAACGAGGCTCTGGAGCGATTGCTAATGAGAGACGAGCGCGACACACGGCTCGAGAGCAGTTGAGCTTTCATTACACCGCAGGCGAGCGCTTCCGCTTCTTCAGCTCATGTGTATGTGGGGTAACGCAGCGCTGTTTATCATATTACATTTGAGTGTGTTGAAAATTTTTATAATGTGCTCTGTGCCTTCACCCGGAGGCTACTATGAGACACTTGTTCACACTGCAGTGAGATAGATCCATATTAGTCATGTAAAACATGGTACTCACAGTAAATCAAGAAAACCAGATTTAAACAATAAGACTAAACTGTGTCGAGCTATATAACAATGATTCGTTTTCTGTCAATGAATGGATCCAGACAGTTGCTCACCTGTCTAATAAAACACATAATATATTAAAGTGTCTTTGGTGTTTCCATGACTTCTACAAAATAAAAAAATAAAAACGTAAATTGATGGTAACATGGAAAATATATAAAATTGTTCTAGTGGTTTTTGGATATTTTTAAATCCAAAAATCATACATATTGTGCCTAACTCCTACTTTAAGTGAAAAGCTAGCCTGACGTCGTCATACTCAATTCTAGTCAGCTAGTCAGAATATGAGTCTGATACCGCTCCGTTGGGCTGTGATTATGGGGCGTTTAAACCGAACCAGGAAAGACCTCAATTGGATATACCTACAAACAATCGACGCATAGATGTCAACAGAACTCAACGGCACGCACGCTGAAAGAAGAAGATGAGAGTAAACGATATTTGCCAGTGTTTTTAAAAAGAATTTAAGGATACACGGAGTACTTACAAACATGAGTATCATTTTTGAGAAAAATAGTAAAGGTGAATATACGAACAAGTTTTGCGCTTAGGATTAGAAAGAATTCAACCCAAGAGCTCTTTGGTGACGTGAATGCTTAAGTTACTGTTGATCATCTGTCCATCATCGTATAAAGCCCGCCCTGACAGTTTGATTGGTCCGAACTGCTCCTGTTCGAGTAGTTGCTCCACAACGGATCAAGTCCAGACCAAATTTCCCAAACTCAAATTTTGTGGGCGGGGCTAAATTCGGCTGGCATCCAGGCTAGTGAAAATGCATTTTCATTATTTGCAAATAATATGCAAAACATGAAAACGTATCATTCAGTTCACTCTTAAGTGCCATAATAAGTACTCTTTTATGCTAGTGTGTGCTGCTTTTTCACAAGGGAATGTAGCGTTTTCTCGATACAACAGTTCATAGTGACCATAATCTGTCAAGCTGTCACCCTAAACATCATAAAAAAGTAATATATACAACTTGTGGGCTAGGATCTTAGATTTCCAAATCCATACTATGTTCCATACTATACATACTATACTATGTTGTGTGGACGAAAGCGGTCACTTCAAAGTTCTTCTTTTGTGTTCTGCAGAAAAAACGTCATACGAGTCTGATACAATATAAAGGCCCGTTCACACCAAGAGTGATAATTACAAAGATAGCGACGACTGTATCAGTGTCCACACCAGCGGACAATATCGTGCTGTTTATTCTAAGCACGGCAGTTTTGTGCAGATCTCTTTAAAGCAGGATGGATTCTGATTGGCTGTCACTGTTTTCATTGTTCATCGGCTGGATAAAATGGTTCTGAAAGCGATTCCAGTGATATAGTTTCTCTGTGTCGTTATGTGAACTGTGCTATTCTTTAATATTGAGACTAATTTTAGAACTATATCTCTATAATTAACAGGCCTTAAGGGTGACATATGCCTCATGTTTTGATGAACTGTTCCTTTATATGTAATACAAACACAACTGTTGGTTATTAGATGTTTATGGGAGGATTGTACCATGATTGTTTTTAATTAAATGTCCTCTTGTTTTTTCTCTTCTCCTAATTTGTGTTGTACAGCTTGTATGAGCTTTAATGTGTGATCTATGTTTCAACACGTTGATGGAAAAGCATGTCTTAACGCTGTGATATACAGTCATTTGTTTGATTCAAACCCTGTTAGTGTAGCTAATCACTGTTGTGATGCATTCAGAAAACTCTTTTCATGATTATGTTGCACTTTATTGCACTTTGGGTTTAAATATTAAAAGATCATGTAAAAGCATCCTGTTTCTACTTTTAAATGAGTTCAGCTACAAGACTTTTGAGGGAAAGTTTTTATTTTAAGTCTGTTATAGAGTCTATTATATTTCACTACCCAGTATATTTAATGGACAAAAGCTGCATTGTTTCTCACAAGCAGTGTACTCTGCAGCTTTCATCAAGCTCTCTTAGATATGAAATGATTAATGATATCAATGGGCAAGGGGAAGATAATGGTGGAGTTTTTTTCTGCCGCGATGGTGTTTAGAGTCTGAAGGTATCGCAGCTGAAGAGCCGATGGAGACTCCGACATCACCAGAGACGCTTCCTTCAGGGCCCGGGAGGCGTTCATCTCGCCCTCGGCTGCGATCACCTGCACACACACGTACAAGAATAATACACTTGAGCCGCTTGTCATATGTTGTGCTCTCTCAGCTATAAAATTTGATTGTAGGGCTGTAATTTAGATTTTCTCTAAATGATCCCAGAAGGCCGTTATAGCGTTGAAAAATCTCAATCCAAATAAATACAGCCTAACTTAGAGAAACACTCCACCGTTTTTAGAAATAGGGCTTATTCAACTTCTTTCCTACATGTAGATATGTGGGCAAATGCATTTTTGTCTCAGTGCATGCATTGTTTTAGTTTGGCAGGGTCGCCGCTAGCTTAGCTTAGCATAATGAATGGAATCCTATGTTGCCAGCTAGCATGTCCCGATAAAAGTGATCCAAAAAATAAAACCCCACCTAATTACTTCTTGTGGCCTGTCTATTCACAACGAATACAAATAGCGTTGCTGATTAAGACTAGGCGATTTCCTAGGCAGATATTAACTTAATATCTTAACTTAATATAATATCTCTGCGCCCAAGTAGCAGCTCACCCGTGCTTCCCCATAATATAGTCCCAAGTTAATTTCTTCCTAGGAAATCGGCTAGTCACTATTTGTATTCGTTGTGAATACGCAGGCCACAAAAAGTAATCAGTTTTACTCGGGACATGCTAGCTGGCAACATAGGATTCCATTCATTATGCTAAGCTAATCTAGCGGCGACCCTGCCAAACTAAAACAATGCATGCACTGAGACAAAAATGCATTTGCCCACATATCTAAATGTAGGAAAGAAGTTGAATAAGCCCTATTTCTAAAACCGATGGAGTGTTTCTTTAAGGGGATGTGTGTATTTTGTCTCATAAAAATAATTGAGGGGGGAAAAAATGTCAAAGAGATGCTTAACCTTTAGAAAAATGTTGATTGTCAACCTCAAAATGTCTAACTAAATATTATAAAAAAATAGATGTTTTATTCTCAGTCACACTTCATATTAGTTGGCCTTAAAGCAACACTATGTAACTTTCTTGTGCTCAAAATCGATTACATTTATATGAGCGAGTCGACCATGATAAAATCCATTTTCCAAACCGTGTTTTTCTCTTATCCCCAATCACTACGGTACACATATTATAAGTGTTTATATTCAGACTATTTTAGTCCGGTTCGGGTCGCACTGCTGCGGAGTAGCACAGTACCTGCGTGACTCGCCATAAACAGAGAGAAGTAGCAACAGCTACAATGTTCTTCCGCAAGACGCATGCAGTTCTGTTTGTTAACCGCTAGAGCGCCAAACGTTATAGTGTTGCTTTAATACTGTGTAATAACATTTTGGATTTATTGTGTAACTGCTCTATTTAACTACAAATTCCCACATTTACTGCTAATGAGTTTGAGGTATGGTTGTGTTTAGGAGTAAGTCTAGGGTTAGGCTTAGGGGTTTAAGTTATGATTACGGTTAAGGGTAAAGTACTTAAAATGTCATTGCAATGCACCAACATGTATGCGAGTCAAAATCTGCTGAGTCGTAATAAAGAGGTTTAAAAAGCAATTTTACACTATTATTTATGAAAAAATCTGCATTTTCATGGGTTTAAATAAAATATTTTTGTTATAAGAGATGATAAAAACCAATTTATGCATCAAAACCATTGCTTTCTTGAAAAAAACAACTTGTTTTTCAAAAGTCAACATATTTGTGACAGCTGAATGTAATATTTTTGACATGCCTTGTCAGTCTCTGAGTAACATATAATATAAGCCAATAAGTATAATGAACTACGCAAAGCTCGTCTCAAGCTAGTTTTATAATTACCCAAAAATCATACACCCTCACGCATGTTATCACGTCCGTCAAAAACTGAGGCTGGAATATTAGAAACTAAAAACATTGAAACATTCATGGGCATCACTGACTTCACTGAATACTTGCCGGCTAAGAAATGATTTCCTTACGATCCATTTGTTTTCACATCCACATCATTTGAATATCACAACATCGATGTCTGTCAAAAAAATAACGTGCATAATACACGCAGTATTTACAGGAAGAAGAGGTCCAGCAAGTGCGCATTTCCTGGAAAACCCACACTAACGGATGGTTGTTGGATGTTTTAAATGCGTCGTCGCCTGCATAATACTTAATGCATAGGTCATAACTGACTATGATTTGGAACTTGACAGGTGTTTTTATTTTTATTTTGATCATTATCTTAGAAAGATTTGAGGCAGTCATCAAAGTTGGATTAAATGTTTAATTATCCACAAAAAAAGAAAAAGATCCTGATTTGTTACATTTAATAACCCCTTAGCATATTATGACTCGTACCTAATAAGTCAATTCATCAAGCGGTAGGTGTTTAGGCCACCTAATATAATGTGACCTTATTTTCTATGCAATTTGCAGTTTTAGCAGCCCTCCTAATACTTTTTGAGAATTTTACTTAGTATTGAGAATTTTGTTAAATCCCTAATTTGGTCTTTCATAGCAACTAACATTCAATAAACATCAAAATAACATAAAATGAATAAAACCTATATGCCACAATGGCTAACAGGGCTGCAAATGTAGCTTAAATGAATGTATCACTCTGCAGCAGATAGCTAGTTTGGCACCAAATTTTGGTTTGTAGTTACTGAGAAAGAATTCATTAGAATATTTTTCTTACATGAATTTGATTTCTTGCACAAATAAGGCCTTGGTGCTTTTGCCATGTATTGTTGAAACTAAATATTCACTGTGTGCGCAACATTTTGTTATATAAGTAACATCTCTGCTTCCCTTATTTGTACAACCTATATTCAATGTTGGGCCTTTATTTGGGCAGTATTGAGCTGACTTTCATAATTAAATACCAGCACATGAAGCACTGCATGGGTATTGGTCTCACCTTAGCACGGGCTTCTCGAGTTGCTTCAGCCTCAGCAGCCATGGCTCTCTGGAGCTGGAGCGGCAGTTTAACGTCCTTTATCTCCACTCGCTCCACTTTAATCCCCCACACGCCAGTGGCCTCATCCAAGGCAGTCTGTCATCAAGCGATACAAAGCTATCAGGATCTGTGAGTATGATATACCCTTCTCAGGGGCCAGATACTTGGGTTTAGCTTTACAGCAGAAGCATCAGTTTAACAGCAAAGAAATATTTCGGGGCTGTGTCCAAAATTGCCCCTATACCCATATATACTGCACTATTTGCTAATTTAGCATGTAGCGATTTTTTAGCTTTTGCTACTTTTCATTTTGTCGGCATGAAACTGAATTTGCAATAGTGTTTTCTTCTCTATTGTGACGTGTATCCGAGTGAAACAGCTTCTCGAACAAGAACAAATGTTGGGCGGGACATGCTTTTGTCCGTTGGGAAATGATTGGATGATTGTGGTTTGCTATTGGTGGATCTCACGAAAGTGACAGGTTGCCCCGCCCTCGCGTCAGTAAACACGTCATCAGAGAAGAGAGTTGTTGTACCTGCATGCTGCATGAGATGCCCTCTCTGTCAGACAGCAGCTCAGACAGGTTCTTTGTGCCCAGGACATTTCTCAGGGTGGTCTGCGCCAACAGCCGTGTTGCGTGGTCTCCATTGGACACATTCACCACGGAACAGATCGGGTCAAAGACACGAAAGTACACCACGCCGTCCACACTCACGGTCACGGAGTCCTTCGTCAGGAACTGTTCTCACATAAACACATATAGATGCGCATCTGAATAATATCGATCCAAACCTTTAAATATTTTTTTCAGATTTAGCTTGCCAAATCCTGTTGAATTAACTTTGGGTTGTCATAAGGTCTACATACCTGTAACCAGTGTTGGGGTAAGGCATTACAAGTAACGTATGTAATCAGATTACTTTTTTAAGTAACTAGTAAAGTAACGCATCACTTTTAAATTTACAAAAGCATATCCGAGTTACTTTTTTCAAAAAAAGTAATGTATTGCCTAACAGCTCTCTTGTCCTCATGTTGAGAGAAATGGGGAGCAAGTGCAGAGGTGTTGTATGCGCTGATGATGATTATTCGATTGTATTTCTATTATTGTGGTTCTAGATGTGTTCATGCATTTACTCATCTCACTTGCACAAAAACACATTCCGTGTTCCTCAAAATGGATGAAATCATTGAGATCATGCAAACTCAGAATATTATAGAAAGCTGCAATAATTAAATGTTAAATTATACAAATATACTTTGTTTTTAATCTCGCTTTATTATCCAATGTCTTCGCTGCGCCCTCTAATGTACAGGTGTGATTTGCATTTCTTTCAGCCTGAAACTTATTCAGTTTTTATTTAAAGTGCAGCCCAGGTGGGGAAAAGTAACGCAAAATTAACATTACTTTCCTTAAAAAATGTACACAATTGGCTGCTTTTAAGGCAATAACGCAATATTGTAATGCATTACATTTAAAAAGAAACTTTCCCCAACACTGTATGTAACTATAAGGTTCCCTAAATCAGAATAAATATGTTGTCATTGTTAACTATACGTATAACAAAATATTCCTTCATTGAAATAAAGCATGATTTCAAATATCAACAGTGTTTCTCAGAAATCGCTTACTACACATTTAAAAAAAAGAAAAAAAAAACGTTACTGAAACAGTTTTGCCTAAAATAACAGAAAAAAGTTTAAGTACTAAAATTATTAAATAAGCTAAATAGAAATATTTTTAAAAATATAAAGTATAGCAAAATTACTAAAACTTAAACTAAAATTTAAATTAAAACTACACTCTAAAAAAAGCAGGATAAAAAACAACCCAAGTAGGGTTTAAAATGGACTACCCAGCGATTGGGTTGTCTTAAGCAAACATTTAACCCAATCGCAGGGTTAAAACAACCCAATTGCTGGGTTAGTCCATATATAGGCCTATATTCTTACCTCTTGAGCAGGAATATCAAATGTCACGGTTCTCAAGTCCACCTTCCTGAATGTATCAGTACATGGCAGCACAAAGAAAATTCCTATGAAAGAAAAACAATAGTCAAATATAGAAAATTATATAGGCCCTATTTTAAAAATGATGCTCTAATGACTTATTACATTATAAGTACACCCTCTTTAAATGATATGGTTTTACACATTAGGACATAATAAAAAGGTCCTTAGCTGGTCAAAAAAATGTGGTAAATACAACCTCAGATGAACAACAACACATGACATATTAGGCTACACTGTGTCATTATTTATTTAACACAAATTAAGCCAAAATGGAGAAGCCATGTGTGATAAACTAAGTACATCCTATGATTCAATAGCATGGTAGAACTACCATTGAAGGAATTGTTTTCCTATGACTTTGTCAGTCTCTCACATCATTATGGAGACATTTTTGCCCACTCTTCTTTCCAACATTACTTGAGTCCATTGACGTTTGTGGGCATCTGTTTATGCACAGCTCTCTTAAGGTCCCGCCACAGCATTTCTATCGGGTTGAGGTCTGGACTTTGTGCCAGTGCAACACCTTCCTTCCTTCTTTTCTTTTTCAGACGTTCTGTAGTAGATTTGCTGGTGTGCTTGGGATCATTATCCTGCTGCGTGACCCAATTGCGTCCAAGCTTTCAGCTGTCGGGCAGATGGCCTCATATCTGACTCTAGAATACTTTGGTACAGAGGAGTTCATGGTTGACTCAATGACAGTGAGGTGCCCAGGTCCTGTGGCTGCAAAACAAGCCCAAATCATCATCCCTTCACCACAGTGCTTGACCATTGGTGTGAGGTGTTTGTGCTGATATGCTGATATGGGTTTTTTGCAATTTCTCTGAGCAGTGCATGCTCTGACCTTGGGGTGCATTTGCTGGGACGTCCACCTCAGGTAAGATTGACAACTGTCTTGAATGTTTTCCACTTGTGAATAATCTTCCTCATTGTAAAATAATGGACTTTGAAATGTTTGAAATAGCTGTATAACCACTTCCCGTATTGATGGATGGAAACAACTGCTTCTGGAAGATCATTGTTGACGTCTTTCTTCTTTGGCATTGTTAACACACACTCAAAGGCTCCAAACCAGTCTTTCTTCTTTTTCTTTATGCCGAGTTCATTATATATCTATTAAAATACTGATATTCTGGTCTATAACTCCTCCCTGAACCTCCCGCTGCCCTGTATCTTGCTCTCTCATTGTGTATAGGTCATCGCCAATGTTATTTTCAGTCAGAACGCATTTCACAGCAGGATTTTGAATCACCCACAGGTCCAGATATTTAGCATGCCTAATATCTCACAGGCGACTCTCTCAGATCGCAACTTTGATAATTCACGCTGTGTGATTGTCACTTGGGGGTTCCAGGTCAGGGCTTGCCTTGTGATACTGTCTGCAGGCCTGTGGAGGATATGTATAATCCACCTCCATTGTCTTTGGAGGGTGTCATCTTCCATGTGTTGCTGTTTTGTTTGTTGGTACAGTTCTTCATTGCTGATCTCGTCTAGCTATTGATCTTGAGGATCCTTCTGATGCAGGTGTTGATCAAATCAATCATCAAAATCCAGGTTGATAATCAATTAATCAAAAAATAATAATAATTAAAAATGTGAATGCTACTTACCCTCTTCATTCCCATGGACGCAGTAAGGGTGTAGTTAGTTTGTCACACATGGCCTCTCAACTTAGGCCTAGTTTTTGTTAAATAAACAAATGTCATGTGTTGTTGTTCAACTGAGGATGTATTTTCCTGCTAAAGACCAGATGTTTTTGTTTATGATGTCCTGATACGTGAAACCATAGAATTCAAAGAGGGTGTACTTTCTTTTTCACACGACTGTATTATTTAACAATTTTGATTAATCTTATGTGTATCTTTGATCTCGGTGTTAAATGGATTCCAATAAGCTGGTGTTAAATGAGTTGAAAATGAAAACCTTTTTCATACCAGGTCCTTTTGGTTTCTTGTCCACAATACGGCCTAATCGAAAAATCACTGCCCTTTCATACTCCTTCACAATCTAAGAGTGAGCCAGTGAGTACATTGTACATACAGTCAGTCATATTATTGTTTTGAACAAGACATTGATTGTCAATGGAAAATCTACCATAATAGTCTGAAAAACAAACCTTACCTTCATGCACATAAAAATGGTAATAGGAAACAATCCAATGGTGATAATGATGGCGATAAAGATAATGAACCAGCGAAGCATCCCAGCGAGGGCGTTTTATCATCTGAAAGACATGGAGCCAACATGTTGTGGGACTTTCCATGCATTGTACATCCCTGACTGTCGATCGATCGAAGGAAAGTAGTTACTAATTATAACAATTTAAGAATGGGTCCGATCATTATTGTTACAGCTGAGGTGATCTGTAAATGATCTCCACAATGAAAAGAACATGGAATTTGTGCCTCTTAAAAACAGTCAGGGATGTACAATGCATGGAAAGTTAATGCAAAAGTGAAATCAATCAATCAATCAATCAATCAATCAATCAATCAATCAATCAATCAATCAATCAATCAATCAATCAGCAAATCAATCAGCAAATCAATCAGCAAATCAATCAATCAATCAATCAATCAATCAATCAATCAAAATCAATCAATCAATCAATCAATCAATCAGCCAATCAATCAATCAGCCAATCAATCAGCCAATCAATCAATCAATCAATCGACTAGCAATATCAGGGCTGTATCTCATTGTCTGGTTTGCATGCATCACAACCTTTGCAAGTAAACTTTCAAAAGGCTTCTTTAGTAAAGTTTAAATGTGTTTCAGTTATGCATTTAATTTATGGCCATTTTAGGACACTTACGTAGGACACAAATGGAGGTGCTTCACAGAACTCCCCAACCCATGTTGTGGAGTCTCCATCTCTGGCCTCTCAATGGGAGCCTTCACGCCTTTCCCAGAGCAATATAAACAGTATCTCTGAGGCGAGGGCACCCTCTACTTGGCACCTGTGTACACCTGTGTCAAGTGGTCTTAAGAGGTCTTTTCTGACTAGTGCTTGGTCCGTAACATAGAGCCCCCTAGCATACATAGAGCCCCCGGTCAAGTAAGTTGATGAACTGCAGGCGCTCTCAGTAAACGTGTTTTGACCCAATGACAGTGAAGTCATAAAAAAGTAGGTAATATTTTTTTTTTTACAATATTTATTTCAAACTAGCTGACTAATTTGACCAAGTGACCTTAATGTGGAACCCTATTACTAACACTTATTTTTTTTTTGCCTATTTTAAATGAATGTTCATTGTTTAAAAAAGTGAATGCAATCTTTTTTATTTATATCTCCTAAGTCCTGAAGATGAAACACCTTTTGTGTCCTACATCAGTGCCATAAAAACACATTTAAACTTTATTAAAGAAGCCTTTTGAAAGTTTACTTGCAAAGGTTGTGATACATGCAAACCAGACAATGAGATAAAGCTCCGAAAATGTTTAGTCAGTGGGATATTACATTTCTTTGTATCCCTGGATTACATGTCAGGCAGGTAAACGTATCAAATTCCACAGAGACACTCCTACTGACTTACCATGTGACTTACGATCATGCATACAATCCCTCAGTGCGTGTATCGCTGTCATGTACTTGACGGCAATCATTATTGCCATGGTGCATTGTTATTGTACAAGAATTATAAACCCCTTTTCATTTTATTGGCAGTTTTGTGTATTACAATTAGATTTTTTTAAAATAAATAAACATTTAATTTTAGCAATGTTTGATCATTTTACGATTTTGTTTAAGATACATAAATGTACACAGACATACCTTGCATTATGTGTCTGCCATTCTCAGTCTCCCGGTCTTGAACCCTGATTACGGTGGTCATCTTGAGGAGCGACACAAGCGTTATGGCAGATGGCAGGTAACAGAAGCTGTTATCATGTGCTCACCTTCCCATGAGGGTGTGTCCTGCCTCCCGCTAGATCACAATACTGGAGGAGGGGAGCATTCGGACTCATTTGATATCAGATGTGACTGTGAATACCATAAACATGAATATTATGTGGTGTATTTTTGCAGGTATATTTATCAAATATTGTTATAGACGTAGTGGGACCTTTATAATTCAAACATTTCTGCACCATCACAAGGCAGGAAACATGAAAAGTGTAATCACATAACACACCACCATATATGAAAAATGCTGATATATGACCAGATATGAACGGGGTATTATGTCTGCTAAACTAAAATTCCAATATCCAATTTTTAATCTTATTTTGCTGTAGTTATTGGTTAAATGGGTCATGACATGGATTCACATATAATGTTAAAGTTATTTTTGCACAAAAAAAATAATATATATATATAAACAAACAAACAAACAAACAAACAAACACACACACACACACACACACACACAGTGGGTACGGAAAGTATTCAGACCCTCTTACATGTTTCACTCTATGTTATATTGCAGCCATTTGCTAAAATCATTTATTTTCATTTTTGCAGATTTATTAAAAAAGAAAAACTGAAATATCATATGGTCCTAAATATTCAGACTCTTTGCTGTGACACTCATATATGTAACTCAGGTGCTGTCCATTTCTTCTGATCATCCTTGAGATGGTTCTACACCTTGAGTCCAGCTGTGTTTGATTATACTGATAGGACTTGATTATGAAAGCCACACACATGTCTATATAAGACCTTACAGCTCACAGTGCATGTCAGAGCAAATGAGAATCATGAGGTCAAAGGAACTGCCTGAAGAGCTCAGAGACAGAATTGTGGCAAGGCACAGATCTGGCCATGGTTACAAAAAGAATTCTGCTGCACTTAAGGTTCCTTAGAGCACAGTGGCCTCCATAATCCTTTAATGGAAGACGTTTGGGGTGACCAGAACCCTTCCTAGAGCTGGCATGGAGTTTGCTGAAAAAACACCTAAAGGAAGATAGAACTTTTTAGCCTTAATTCTAAGTGGTATGTGTGGAGAGACAACCAGGCACTACTCATCATCTGTCCAATACAGTCCCAACAGTGAAGCATGGTGGTGGCAGCATCATGCTGTGGGGGTGTTTTTCAGCTGCAGGGACAGGACGACTGGGTGCAATCGAGGCCGAAGGTTCACCTTCCAACAAGACAATGACCCTAAGCACACAGCTAAAATAATGAAGGAGTGGCTTCACAACAACTCTTTGACTGTTCTTGAATGGCTCAGCCAGAGCCCTGACTTAAACACAATTGAGCATCTCTGGAGAGACCTGAAAATGGCTGTCCACAAACGTTTACCATCCAACCTGACAGAACTGGAGAGGATCTGCAAGGGTGAATGGCAGAGGATCCCCAAATCCAGTGGTGAAAAACTTGTTGCATCTTTCCCAAAAAGACTCATGGCTGTATTAGATCAAAAGGGTGTTTCTACTAAATACTGAGCAAAGGGTCTGAATACTTAGGACCACGTGATGTTTCAGTTTTTCTTTTTTAATAAATCTGCAAAAATGTCAACAATTCTGTTTTTTCTGTCAATATGGGGTGCTGTGTGTACACTAATGAGAAAAAAATGGACTTAAATTATGTTAGCAAATGGCTGCAATATAACAGAGTGAAAAAATGTAAGTGGGTCTGAATACTTTCCGTACCCACTGTATATATATATCAACGTATGTCTGAACTGAATCAAGAATTTGGGGATCTACCAACATGCCACAGAAGCTGGCCCTTCCTGAACTCTGCTTGAGCTCCCAGGTTCACCCCCCTCTGTTGGAGCGGGAAGTCAGGGCTCTAGGCATAGAAGGTCTATGTTGAATGGTCTCGGAACAGATCAGCAGAAAAGCTATGTTTTCCACACCTTTATTTTCTTCATCTGTGTGGGCTCTGAGGGTGCTGGAATAGAAGTGGTTGGTGGATAAATGCTTGGTGCCCACTGTACCATATATATCTATATATGTCCCATTAGGCTAGTCAACTGATGTGCCAGTTCAGCATCAGGCCCATCCAGGACATCAAACAGGGCATCCCAACCCAGTTTGGAGGCATCCGTCACAAGCACCTTCCTTCTGGAAACCGGGTCCAGATCCACACCCGACTGGTATAGACAGGGTGATTTCCAGGGAACCAGGGCCTTGAGGCAACCATGGGTCAGCCTAAAACTGAAGCGTCCCATATGCCATGCACGGGGTGGGATGCAGGCTTTTAGCCAATATTGGAGTGGCCATTACAGCATTTATTAATCTTAGTTGATGTTAACATGCACATTTACTAATACATTATTAAAATTAAAAGTTGTATTTGTTAACATTTGGTAATACACTGTGAACTAACATGAACAGTTATATTTTTATTAACTAATGTTAAAAAAGATGAACAAATACTGTAACAATTGTATTGCTCATTGTTAGTTGATGTTAGTTAATACATTAACTAATGTTAATAGATGAGACCTTATTGTAAAGTGTGTACAAATATTTATATAAAATGACTTTGTAAATGGTAAATATCTCCAAATATTTAATAAATAAATATATTTAGAAATATATTTATTTTTATTAATTACATTTATTTGTGGCTAAATGCCCACGAGGCACTGAAACATAAGGAGTGTGATTTATGTCAAAAACATTGCATGTATAGCAGTAAAATACAGTATTGTTTGTTCACATTTGTTACACAAACAAAATTGTTCAGATATACATAAACCAAGACCTCATTAAATGGAAACTAGTCGAACAATAAAAGCAGAGCTTTGGGTCTCAGGAGAACTGAGTGTAACATGAAGTCAAGAGCTACTCACCATAGGGACAGGATGTGTGTATGTAAACCACAGATCAACTCAATGGAAACACTGAGCCACCATTACAATATATGTAATGTGCGTATATGAATTTGGTCATTATGACATAAGCTGTGTCCTGTACTTTATGGACAATGGTGTTTTCTGTGCATTCTTTGCTGCCTATATCACACAATTCTGTGTATGCGGTTCATCCGAAGGAAAACAATGAAACCATTAAGGGTGTTTTCACACTTGGGTCCTCTTTAAAAGAACCAAATTCAGACTCTTTAAGTGAAAAAGGACCCAGTTCTCTTCACGTTCACACTGTCCCTGTATCTGAAAGAGATCCTTTGTTGGTCCACTTTAGTAAGAATGTGGTCTCAGACCCTCTGTGTTCATACTGTTGCTCTAGTCCAGTTCAGTGTTTGATACAGCCTTCAACATTTGATCCCATTCACTTACATTGTTTGTGCCTCAGTAACTTTTTTGTTTGTAAAGATTTTAAAATATATATATTTTTTAAATGACATTGCAACAAATGCTGTTGAATTAAGTCATTAATCTTTTTAATACATATTCTTGCACTAGCTATATCACACATCCACCTTTGTAAATAACATTTATTTAAAATAGTTTTCCTTGATTCATATTTAATTTATTGCAGAAGGCAATGATAACATCAGCATACAAAAAAGTAGAAAAAAGGAAAAGTATAAGTATGCCTAAAAGCAGCATTTATGTAAGAAATTGAATAATTACATGAAAAAATAAAACTGCATATTCTTCACTGTATGACGTAGGCTCCTCGACTGATTCTTATATTAGGCTAGTAATGCAGATGTTTACATTCACTTAAGACAAAACCACCTGTTTATGTGAAAGACGCTAAAAATTCCGTTTAGTACGCGTGTGACAGGTGGCTTCGGTGCATGCGCTTTAGGTGTGTGCGCTCGTAACAGTATTTTAACATGCATTTTTGTCTCAGTGTGTGCATTGTTTTAGTTTGGCAGGGTCGCCGCTAGCTTAGCTTAGCATAATGAATGGAATCCTATGTTGCTAGCTAGCATGTCCCGAGTAAAAGTGATCCCAAAAAAAAAAAAAACTAATTACTTCTTGTGGCCTGTGTATTCACAAGGAATACACATAGCGATGCAGATTAAGACTAGGGGATTTCCTAGGCAGATATTAACTTGGGACTATATTATGGGGAAGCACAGGCGAAGCACTGCTACTTTGGCGCAGATATATCACACAGCACATTCAATTTATTTTTACGAAAGTTGTGGGATTTCATCTGTTGTTGTTTTTTTTGCCTCACTTTTACTCTGGACATGCTAGCTGGCAACATAGAATTCCATTCATTATGCTAAGCTAAGTTAGCGGCCAAACTAAACCAAACTAAAACAATACACACACTGAGACAAAAATGCATTTGCCCACATATTTAAAAGTAGGAAAGAAGTTGAATAAAGCCCTATTTCTAAAAACGGTGGAGTGTTCATTTAAACGGCACAGCTGCATCTCAGTTCGGAAGCGGTTGAAAGTGCAATAAACAAGTAACGCTATATGTTGTGAATTAATAATTTGGCCTTGTCCCAAATGGCATCCTAAACCCTTGTGGTCTTCCTCTGAGTCTGCACTTTCATGACGTAATGCTGCTTTGACTGCCGGGAAAATGTCCACTGCGTAACCCACACGAGTGCGGGCTCGGCAGAAGTGTGCATCGAGGGCGCATATCGACCTCAAAGGGGGCACCCTTCTGAGACCTAAAATGACGAATGGGACACTCTACGGTCCTGTGGACGTAACGGACACATGCACGCAGTGGCCATTTTATGTCCACAAGACCAAAAGTGCACATGAAGTGTGCCATTTGGGACAGGGCATTTGTAGAGAATTGCCAGAAGAAGCAGCCATGATGAACAGCCGATTTGTACGGCGGCATCTGATGACCAAACTACATTAGAATCCGCAAACAGAAAAATCAAGTAAGCCCAGAGCGGTTTGTGTTCAGATTGCGTGTCTTTAGCAATAAGATGAGATCGAACCGTACCAAGACCACCTCCCGTTCGCTTTAAAGCAGCACTAGGTAACTTGTCAACCTTCATAATATATTTTCAAGACTCTTGTGATGATACATCGACTGACAATAGATTGAATGACACGTCTGCCATAGCCTGACGGGGTCTGTATCATTTTTAATCGCACTTTTAAACTTCGGGTTTCGGTAGTAACCCGAGAAAAAAAAGAACTATAAAAATTCGACTGCTTAGTTGTTAAAAATAATAACCCAGGTTTGAAATTGATTTTCAGAGCCATGAACAGAATTTCGTTTTTTTCATTCGTTTAAATATTCTTTCTCAAACATAAAATTATCAAGATTTGCATAAATTAACAACAGTTAGGTGAAAAAAAATGCCCAAGATGCATGTTCTCTGTGCTCTGAAAACACTAGATGGGATTAAAACATGTGAAAAACTCAGTGATCAAACTGCTGCATCATGATCTTGCGGCTGACTTCATAGGCCAAAAAGAGCGCTCCATTGGCAGGAAAAGTTCGGATCATAGTCGGGGTCAAACCAGAATACAGGGGCGCCACTCCTGTAAACAAGACACCAGGATATAACAAGCTGCAATGCAATCCAAGAATAAATTGTTTTGTTTCATCAAATAAAAATCAGATTCAGTTTGAATCATTTAACTCCTCATGACGTACTATACTGATACTGTTAACAAATGTTAACTTTATTTTTAAATGTTTTTCATTGGAATATCAGCCCATGCATGTCGAATAATAAAGTGAAATCTACCTCTTATTAATCAATTTGGTCTATTTGTGAGCTTCATATTCTCACTATATCATATATGAGCCATAAAAGCCTGATGGATCAAATATGATAATCTACAAAAACACATATGCACATTTTTTTTTTTTTCTAAATGTTCTATTATTTCAAGTCATTCTTTACGGGGTAATTGTTCAAGTATTTCTGTTCAAGAAGCTGTTTCACTTGGACACTCACTGGCCACTTTATTAGGTACACATTGCTAGTATCGGGGTGGACCCCGTTGTGCCTTCAGAACGGCCATAATTCTTGGTGGCATAGATTCAACAATGTGCTGGAAAAAATCCTTAGAGATTCTGGTCCATATTGATGATATCATCACACAATTGCTGCAGATTTGTCCGCTGCTCATCCATGATACGACTCTCCGGTTCCAGCGAAGGTGCTCTACTGGATTGAGATTTGGTGACTGTAGAGGTCGTTTAAGTTTAGTAAACTCACTGTCAAGAAACCAGTTAAAGATGATTTGAGCTTTGTGACATGCGTGTTAAGGGATACTCAGGTAGTCTGTGGTGTTTAAACAATGCTCAATTGGTACTAAGGGGTTCAAAGTGTGCCAAGAAAACATCCCACACACCATTACACCACTAACGGCATGAACCATGGATACAAGGCAGGATGGATCCATGCTTTCATGATGTTCACGTCAAATTCTGACCCAGTAATTGAGACTCGGACCAGGCAACGTTTTTCAAATCATCTGGTGTCCAGTATTGGTGAGCCTGTGTGAACTGTAGCCTCAGTTTGCAGTTCTCAGCTGACAGGAGTGACACCGGTGTGTTTTCTGCTGCTGTAGCTCGTCTGCTTCAAGGTTGGGTGTTGTGTGTTCAGAGATGCTCTTCTGCAGACCTCAGCTGTAATGGACTTCATGAGTGCTTATTTGAGTTATTGTTGCCTTTCTATCAGCTGAACCAGTCAAGCCATTCAGCTGTGACCTCTGACCTCAACAAGCCATTTTCATCCACAGAACTGCCGCTCACTGGATATTTTCACTTTTCCGGATAATTCTCTGTAAACCCTAGAGATGGTCATGTGTGAAAATCCCAGTAGATCAGCAGTTTCTGAAATACTCAGACCAGCCCGTCTGGCACCAACAAACATGCCATGTTCAAAGTCACTTAAAGCACCTTTCTTCCCCATTCTGATGCTCAGTTTAAGCTTCAGCAGAACATCTACATTAGACCATGTCTACATGCCTAATGCATTGAGTTGCTGCCTTGTGATTGGCTGATTAGATATTTATAAATACAGAAATCTCACCTTCATTTCGTAAAATCCCCGTAAGAGTCTTGAGGAAGCCTTCCTGTTTCCCTGCTAAAGACAGAACCTGGATGCGAGACTTCACACAGTCTATGGGGTACACGACCAACCACAGACAGGCTCCGCCGAAACCACCGCTGAACATCAACGGCACGACACCTGTCAGAAACACACGGATCATGAGGAGCATTTCCTGTTAAATACACTGAAAAAAAAGTGAAAAGGCTGTGTCATTTATTTAAAGTGCATTTTTATATAGGTCTAATCAACAACCATGGTTTCTGGTTTAAACCAGTCTTGTTCAATTTGCCTGAAAGTGAATAACACTCCTCACAACGGCTGGTCCAGGATCAGTTTTCTCCGTAATAATAGCATATTGGCGAGCGGTAAAGGTTAAATTATATATACAAACAAATCAGCTGATTTTTTGCAACAGCCAAGTTTAAAGTCTGTGTAAATGCAATTCAGAGATTTGTTTCTAAACACATTATAAATGTTAGAAATGTGTTGCTGAAAACATGTTATTTGTTACAAAGACTGTGAACTGTGTAGTACTGAATTGTGGAGTAAGACCGTTAAACAGGTTTTCACCATTTCAGGACCATTTCAGTGTTGAGGATCTTTTGGGCGGGCCTGAAATCATGGCTCGATGACACACTGGAGCCACTGAGCATTGCCCTTTCCCTAATACTATAATACTAGAGCACATTCAAATCAGTGGATCGCCCGCTCAATAGCGAGGTACTGTCAGTACTAGGGATGCACCGAATCCACTGGTTAAGATTCTGCTGCATCCGAACTGAATACCGAAACCTACTCCCATCCTCAGTCCGTGAACACATTAATGAAGTAAACAACGTCCACAGCTGTGTATTTTTCATTATATTTTATTTGAACTGTAAAAATGTATATGTTTGTCTCAAGATATCCAAAATATTAGCCATTTAGATTTATAATCCCATGTCCTTCCTTGCCGTTCCTGAAGTTGAAGTGTCTGTAGATTCCTTCATGCACAACCAGGGGCCCTGGGCTTGAGTTTATGTTTGGGCCCTACTAACGCTACAAATGATCTCCATTAGAACATCATTATAGAGTAGCACAAAATACACAAACATTAAAAAATGCTTTGAGGTTCCTAGAACAGTTAATATGCAACATGCCTAGCCTAGTCAAAGTTTAGAGGTAATATTAAATAGACATTATAATACAGGATGTGTCTCTCAGTCGAGAGAAGATCAAAAGCCTGAAATAACACTGATCAATAAAGCCAGAGATGAACAGTATTTTTAAATGTATTGTCATATCTATGAAATTGTCACATCTATCAAAAAAAGTGCAGCTCAGATGTGGCATGAATGATTTACATTGCAGTTGCATAGTGTTGGTGTAATGCATTGCTAACTAATTAATGAATTATTGTAATTTGATTACTTTTCCTTCAAAATGTAAAGTAAGGAATTACTCTTAATTTAATTGTAATTTAACTACAGTTACTTATGATGTGATTCCATTAAATACTATAGACTACAACAATTCTATATAAAACAATAGTGGATTTAAAATCAAAATTTCATATCTTATTTTAAAATGTAATGTTACTATCTTCCTTTAAATACTTTGGTCAGTTCAAGAATAATTTATGCAATTTTATATTATTAAATTTTCATGTCCATCTTTATATTGTTCATCTGGTCCAGACTCCAGGTTGATATGGGATTTAGAAAATAATTAGTAATAAAAGAAAGAGATTATTAGGAACATAATCTAATTACACTGCTGAACATGTAATTAGTAGCTAGCAATTAATTCAATAATAGGCTATCTACTTAAAAGTTGTCATGAGGTTGTCAAAAGGTGTCATGAACTGGCTTTTTACATTTTTTTATACTGTTGTCTGAGGTCAACTTATGATGTTTGCGTGGTTTTTACATTCAAAAACATCATAATTAATAAGTAATAGGCTATTTTCTACACTGGTTTTGAGGCTCTTTCCTGCGACACTCAGATTATGATCCAAGTTACTCAACTAAATATACAAATAGAATTTATTAATTTGGTCAGATATAATTCTATAAACTATCCAAATTAAACTAGCCAAATCAAATTTTGTTGCAATGTTGTCCTGTTTAACACTGTGAAGCTGCTTTAAAACAATCGTCATTGTAAAAGCGCTATATAAATAAAGTTGATTGATTGATTTATGAGCGTGCCATAACACTTGGCACACCCATAAACACTGCACTGAAGATGAAGTGAGAAGTAAACATCCACGGCTAGGATTGGATAAACTTTGCATATTATGATGATCTTCAGTTTACTCGTCAGTGCATGTGGGAATTGTTTTGAAAGCGTGTGGAGAAACGGAAACCGGAATGATTCACCCACAGGGCTTGCAAAAGTCTTTATCAAACAAACACTATGATTTATCTCTCATCCACATGGATTGATTGGAATGTTATTTTTTTATTACTTGGCCCTCCCGATCAGTGGATATAAGCACAAACCGTGCATCACACACACGCGTGCCAAGTATGTTGCAGACAGCATGATCAAAACTTCTGCGTTGTATTTTTTCAAGAGAGTGAAGTCAAGAGAGTGAACAACGCACATCAAGAATGGAATGTTATTTCACGTTTTGTTAGCCTGTCTGGAAAACACATGGCTTTGTGAGCCCTGGCCCATACATACCCGAGACTGATCCCAAATCGCAATGAACCAACAACACCACAAATAAAGGATTCTTCAGCCTTTGACAGAATGCTACGGTATGTTCAGTTAGACACGTACACATCACCAATAAATCTATATCAAACGATAACAATCACAAATAAAACATGTTTTACATTAAATTTACATTATGTAAATTTACATTAGTGTTGCTTCATTCATTCATGTAATCTCATCCTGTCTGCAAATCCAGTCTCTTGTTTACAAACGAATCCGTGGTGAAATAAAGGAACAAACACGCAATGTCTTCACATGAGCTGGATCTTCATTAAAAATAAAGTTCATCGATGCATTCATAATATTGGAATGCGAATGAAGTTTATGCGGCATGTTTATTGCTTAAAAAGTTCGATCCGGTTTAGCTCCATGTAGGCCTATGTCATGTCAGTGGCCCGGGTCAGTGGGAGTGGCTACAGAATCAGGTTTTGTTGATCTTATGTTGAGGCGGTGTTTCACCACACGATCAGGTCAAGTTGTGGCATAATCTAAGATCGATCATTTGCTAGGCCTGGTGTCAATAAAAGCTTTTCTTTGACTAACAAGGAAGTTTTCAGCTCTGAAACTTACAGGATATTCTTTTTCAAATATACCTTTTATATATCAAAAGCTCATGTGAAAGTTGATTTCTCAATTCATGACCCCTTTAAAGAGTGAGTTGAATCCTTCATTCAACCGATTCGTTCAAAATGCTAATTTATTTAACTAAGCAAATTACTGTATTTATGAATGATAGCTTAAATAAATCATTTACTCATCTGATTGAGGATCTTTGAGGAATAAAACAAAGTGTTACTCAGAGACACAGCGGTTGTGCTATTTGTTCTGTTTTCTTTGATAGAGCAAAAACAGAATGTGTCTATGAAAGTTACTGAGTAATTTTTTTTTTCTTTTTTCAAAACTGTTGTCACAGTGCAGATGCCCGGAAAGACAGCACTGTTACTTGTATGATGATAACTCATATATCATATATATTTTATAAATATAAAGAACACAAACTAATTAAATAGATTTTTGCACACATTTTGATGGCATTTATGCCCCGCTATAGCAGTGAGACGGGAGAGATTGCTAAAAACCCTTCAGATTGCATAGTTTAGTTCAATAAAGGCTTCAGACAATCGCCAAACCCAGGGAGCATTCCCCATTGCGTCATAGCTACGCAGCGTCGTTCCTATTCAGAGAACATAGGTTACGTGAGTAACCTGAGACATTCACTTTCAAAGGTTCACTCAACGCTGCGTAGCTATGACGCAATGGGAACGATATACCACACTCGCCAAGCTAAGCGCTGCCGTATCTGGCACAAAAACACCAGAAAAACCTGAATGGCCGGATTAAGCGGACAGGACATGCGAACCCGGAGCCATGTCAAGATCCAAACTATAAAACCTGACGGAGAGGACCAACATGCTGTCACACAAATGTCTTCCAGCAGAGCTCCTCTAAAAAGTGCTTGAGAGGAAGTCACACCTCTGGTAGCACCTCATAAGCCAAAGAAATTGCCTCTGTCACCCAATGGGAAATTCTAGGTTTCGATGCAGCAAGCCCGCGGCGACCAACAATGAAAAGTTTCCTCCAACCACCAGAACGATCCACGTACAACTTCAAAGCCAGAACAGGGCAGAGCAAATTAAGCTTTTCATCCTCTAATGAGGCAAAAAGGAGGAGGGTGGTGACTTGAGTGAAGTTAAGTGGAAAAAACCTTGAGCACATACTCTGGCTTGGGCCTTAAGGAAACCTTAACCAATGCCTCGCTAACGGAGAGAGCCTTTAAGTCTCCCACTCGCTAGAGAAGTTAGAGCCAACAAGAGAGCCACCTTGAGAGTCAGGATCCGTTCCGGAACTGACTCCAAGCGCTCAAAAGGAGAAAAGGAGGAAAAGGAGGCTCAGAGAAAACCAGAGCCGGCACTGGGACGACTCCTTCGACGCGAAGAGGTCCACTTCCGCTCTGCCAAACTTCCTCCAAATCTGGGCTTTCGTTTGCGGGTTCAGCATCCATTCCCCCAATCTGAGTTTCTGCCTCGACAGAAAGTCTGCTGTGAGGTTCTGGACCCTGGGGATATGGACCGCCCTCAGAGACAGGAATTTGCGCTGGACCTACAGGAGGAGGTGACGCACATGCCTGTCCCAGTTGGCGATTCAGATGAGACACCACCGCCATGTTGTCCGTTCTGACAATGACATGATGTCCCCTGAGAGAAGGGAGAAATTGCAGATGGGCTAAAAGACAGCCCTCAGCTCTAGGCAGTTCCTTCCCCTGTCCAGACTCCACATGCTGGCCTGCCCTCGATTACCGCATACCAGCCGGTCAAAGAGTCGTCCGTCGTAATCATCCGTTGACGGGAATCAGCTCCCATTTCGACCCCTCTTTGAAGAAAAAGAGGATCTCGCCACACTGACAGAGCTCGGGAACAACCGTGCAACACTCTCAGTAGGCAAAGGGCCGATCCGGCCCCCAAGAGCTTCATCCACAAAAGGAAGGGTCTCATGTGAAGCAGTCCTAGAGGAAGCACCGGGGAAGCTGCAACAGGATCCCACAGAGACGTGTTGGCCAAGCCTGAAGCGAGTCAAGCATGCGACTAGATTGGAAAAACCGGGCAGGAGCCAGACTGGCCTGCATCAAGACGGAATCCAGATAGACCCCTATGAAGATGGTCTATTGGGACGGTATGAGAACACTCTTGACTGAGTTCACTCTTAAGCCAAGAGACTGAACGTGGCGAAGCAAAATGTCTTTGTGACAAGTCGCCAACTCCCTGGACTGGCCAAGAGGAGCCAATCTTCCAGATAGATCTCAGCATTAACATCTTGAACTTCCTTTTTAAGAGTAAGAAGTTCAGACGACGAATGACGAAGGTCTAAAATAGGCCGCAGACCGCCATCCTTCTTCTGAACCAGGAAGTGACGACTGCGTTGCGGAGTACACATCCTGCCCATAGGAGGTAACATGTGAAAGATACATGTATGTGCTGGCTGTCTGGGCAGTGCAACATACGGATTATCTCTGGGGTGACCCAGGCCGATCTAGGCGGGATACTACACCAGACAGAGACGGCAGAACGGGCTCTGTCGAGGGAATAACACGGGCTCACTGTGGGGAGCCATACCGTGAAAGAATACACATATGGGACCGCCGTAGGGGTCATAACATCCGCACCTAGCCCAGTAGGGGTGTCAGGTGCTCCGCCACATCAGAGCAACGCAAGTAGGAGGAGGAACTCACAGGGTTCGCCTGGCTTGGGAACTCTACTGGAGCAAAAGTGCGCACTTATCCGGTCCATGGGGAGGGAAATGGTGCAGCAAAGGAATTTCCTCCTTTGCCTCCTCTAGAAAGCTCTTGCTGTAGCACAGAAGCCCCTGAGGCGCTGTTTAGTACAGACTGGAGGGCCCCGTTCTAAAAAAGCAGAGCGGTGTGGTGCAGCAGACATCCCTGTTGATAAGGTATCGAGCTGGCCCTCGGTGGAAAGGTGTTCAACCGCAAAGGAAAGCACCTAGCATCCTGACGCGGAGTGGATGTACTTTTTACTTTGTATGAATGTTTTTGTCCTTAAATCAAAAGTTAAGGTTCAAATCGAATCATAAATATAGTCTGAGAAAAACTAATCAATTTGGCTTTGACAATTATCGACAAAATAGTTGGTCTAAAGTCTTTTTTTTTCTCATTGTAGAATTATTATTTTTTCCATACAATGAATGAAACTTTCAAACTTTTTTTACAATGACATTCTTCAAAATATCTCCTTTTGTCTTCTCCCATCTCCCACACTTAAAATAATGTAATACGAGTTTGAAATGACATGAACGTGAGTATATGGTGTTCTTCCTGTGGGCTGAGTCTGACCTATGTGCTCTTTGTCTCTGCCCATGTGGTGGGCAAACATGGAGCGGCTGAGTTCATATCCTCCGAAGAAACAGAAGTATCCAGGTATCTCACGGACTATAGTGGTGGTGAGACCCTGATAGAAACCCAGAGGACCGTTTGTCCGCAGCACATTTCTCACAACGGACCACACTGTGCTGAAAGACAGAGAGAAACTTCAACAAGATATGACAACTCTACTGCTGGACAACTTTTGAAGTCATTTTTTGTCTTAATTTAAAGGTTCAAAAACATAAAAAGTACTCCAAACTTAGGAAGCGTAGTTGGCTTCAACTAAATTCAGCCACTTAACCCTCATCCTTCCCTCAGGTCATTTTGACCTGAAACTAAATTGAGTGTTCATTGTAGTTGTCCAAGAAGACCCTAGGATTTTGGTCGCATTTGAACCATAAAGAAATTGACTGGAAAAGTAACAAATCCTTTCCTCACAGGTCATTTTGAACCCCATAAGATTCAATGGAATGCGAGATATGCTTCAGTACACATAGAAAAAACTAAAAATGCTCAAAATTCTATGCTGAAGCCCAACTGATTTTAGGACCCAGCCGAACAGCTCATTTGCTCCATAAGGCCATCTAGTGGCAAGGATCATGAAATATGTTATATTATTATTTTTCCACAAGAGGTCGGGAACCCAATGTAGGTGCCGACCTAACCCTAACCCTAAACCTACTAGATATTTTGAGCGGAATTAAAATGGTGCTTAAATTATTATTTATTGATACAATCTAGTAATTTAAAAATAAAATAAAATAAAATAAAATAAAAATAACACAAAAAAAATCTCCAAAAATGTAAAATAGAAAAAATATTATCAAAATGAAATGAATTCCGGACCAAAAAAAAAAAGTATTTGTAACAAAGTGTGAGGGAAAGATGAGGGTTAAATGTTGGTTTACAATAAGATTTCATTAGTTACATTTGTGTTCAGAATTATTGGCACCCCTGGTAAATATGAGTTATCTTTGATCAAATTTACCAACTGTAACTACTTTAGTTAACATGAACTAAGAATTAACAATATTTATTCATGAACACCATTTATCTTAATTAATGTTCATTTCAACATTTACTAATACATTACTAAAAACAAAAGTATTCTTGTTGCTGTAATGCAGAAAAAGGTTATGTTGTTTACATTGAGTGCAACAGTTAGGTTCCAGATGTAATAACATTATTTTTTTTCCATAGGGAAACTGATATTTAACAATAACCTAAAAACCTCTGAAGTCAGCCCTACTGTGAGCTACGAGGTATTTGTCGATAGTCTGAATTATTTCACTGTTTAACAGTGGAAGTCCTGGTGAAAATACTACATTACCCATGATGCTATACAGAAAATTTCACCAATCGGAGTTTAAAAAGGAACACACTCCATTAGAGCGCTTTAGCTCCGCCCACTTCCACCACAGGCCTCATTTCTCAATTTCAATTACCAAAACAT